>PVKM010002732.1:0-62520 GCA_004027735.1 Carollia perspicillata | reverse complement strand
CCAAGGATATGTTTATGGATGTGAGAGAGAGACAGATACAGATATTGACATGAAGGAAAAACAGTGGTTGCTTCCTGTATGTGTCTCAACCAGGTATCAAACCCACAACCTTTTGGTGTGTGGGACGACAATGCTCCAACCAACTGAACCACCCTGGCAGGGCAGAGTTCTCTTCTCCCCTCCCCTCCCCTCCCCTCCCGTTGGTGAAGAAGAGCAGTTGTGGCAGGAGATGCCTTGACAGCAGCAGTATAATATCAGTTTTGGGGAAGGTTATATCTAGAAACTGAGAATGTAGATACTGATTCCCTTAAGATCATTTATTCACTGTATGCTTTTGACAGTCTTTAGGTAGCCCTTGAGTCGTGTATGGTCTGTTTTGGAGACTGCTGCACTAGAAGGTCTCAAAATTTCTTCAGAATTCTGATACTAAATCCTAACTGATAGGACATATTCCGGATTTTTTTGTGGGTAGCCATGGTGATGATGATGGGGAGGGAAAGAGTTAATTTTGAGATTTTTGTATTTGTTTGTTATTTGGTATTGAAATAAAATGCCAAAGTCTTTTATTTTTTTGGAACTTAAGCTTTCTGAACAGTGTAAATGTTGTCCAAAATGTAGAAAAGTAAAAGAAATTCAGACCAAATGCCAAAGTTGTGGTATTCTTTTTCCTAAGGATTTGCAAAGAAATGGCAGACAAGCTGTAACTTTGAATGAATCAACTGGACCATTATTAAGAATGTCAAATCATCAAAATTCTGGAGGACAGAAGTCACAAAACATAACCGTCAAGAAGTTTTATGGCAACAGTGTGGGAAAGGTCCCAATTGATATTATTGTGAATTGTGATGATAGTAGACAGAATTATTTACAGACTAATGGGAAAGTTGTTTTACCTAAGGCAAAAGGAGCCAAAATCACAAACCTTAAAGAAAAGAAAACAAGCCTGTCAGAACTAAATGATCCAAGTAAGTGGTTTACTCCCTTTGGTATTACTTATATGAGTCCAATATTTTCCACATATATTTTGAAGTGAGCATGAGTATATTTGAAAAGTGTAATTTTGATTTGTATCTACTTGTGTCAGTTATGTAACATTTTTTGAATAGATGATTAAAACTGTCTGTGTTCTCATCTTTACTTCATAAACAGCAAAAGCACAGAACTTGGCCCCGGTCCTAGGTCAGGTTCAGTTATGTCCAACTTCCTAACTTTGGTCTGGTTAATTTAATCTCTCTGATCTGTAAATAAGGATTCATTTCCTCATTGACAGTATTTTTGAAGCAGTAAATAAAATAACATATCAAGTGCCTAGCGTAGCCCAATAAAATATTTTACAGGTAGAAAGGACTTTAAAAATTAGTTTACTTACCATGTTGTTTCTCCCTTAAATCTTTTTTTCCTATCTTTAGACACATGTGCATATGTGTATATGGAATGCAGTCCTATTTATAATAAGTAGCAAAAGATTGGAAACAGTCAGGGACTGATTGAATAAACTGTAGTACATGTAGTTGTAAAAGAAGAGAAAGTTATGATTTAGTATTGTTTAAGTGATTTCCAAGATCTGTTAACCAAATGAATAAAAACAAGGTGAATATCCGAGTGTATATTATGCTACCCTTTATGAAAGGTGAGAGAAGAATCTAGGGTTTTTTTTTAATGGAAAGATATATCAAACTGATTTTAAAAATGGTTGGAGGGGGGGGAAATAGTATGGGAATTAGAGATAGAGGCTAGATGTCTCCAGATGTACTTGTTTTATAGATTAGACTTTGGAACCATACAAATGTTTCATATGATTATAAAAGAAAATTAAATTACAAGTTTTGCTTTGATTTATTTTTAGTTTTTTTTAATTATTGATTTATTTTAGAAAGGGAAACATCAGTTTGTTGTTCTACTTGTTTATGAATTCATTGTATGTGCCCTGACCAGAGATTGAACCTACAACCTTGGCATATCAGGACGATGCTCTGTCTAACCGAGTTACCTGGCCAGAGCTAAATTGCAACTTTTTAAAAACAATCAAAATTGAAATGAAATAAGTGAACATCATTATATATCTAGTTGGTGGCTTGAACACACAGAAGAATTATTTCAAATGGATGTAAATTAAAATAAGATTGTGGCTGTGCATCCTAATGTGAGATATTTTAAGGTCAAATGGAACTGCAAAGAAATCTTAAGTATATTCAGTGATATTGTTATAACATTATTGGTATTGGGATTTTTAAATACATTGATAAAATAAATAAGTGATTACATTATTGTGTCCAGAAACCAAGACTTTCAGTGTTATAGAAAAAGGATACAAACCTAAAATGAAAGAGATCAGTATCTTGTAACTTTACATTTAAATCAGAGCTGATATGAACTTATTGTATATTTTCTCTTAGATAGAAAATATGTTTCCTAGCTCTTCCCACAGAAAATGCCTAGAAACAGTAAGCAACCCTTGTATAGAAACAACCCTAGTTCCCATATTTGTATTTTTGAATATTATATCCCAATAAAAATACCTAAAGCTCTTCACAGAAGTTGCTAACTCAAGGTCTGGAGCATGAATGTATGAATGAACCTAGATCATCTAGTCATATTAGGAAGCATGGAAGCTACCAGAAAGACATAGGAGTTAAAATGAGAGAGCCCCCATTGACCAGTGATGGGAATACTTGGATCACAAACAGTCATAACTACTATTTTTTGGAATATGTCAAATATATTATAATCAATCAGTTTATAATGATATCCCCTAATTTTGCCCAAAAGAAAAACTCCATTGGTTACTTTTGGAGATTGCTTAAGGTTCCTAATCGTTACTCTGAAAACTGGTGAATAAAGGGGATAAAATTAAGCTTTTTTTTTTTAAACCTCAGAACTGTCAAGTTCTATTGTAATTCAGTTTCATTTAAAAACCTAGCCCGTACTAGTACATTAGCTTAGTTCTTAAAACACAGTTTAAAAGAGATGCTTTGTAATGGCTGTGCAGCTTATACCTCTGTTATGATGTTATGATGGTGTTGCTATTTGATGAGTATTTTATACCAGTGCAGTATTAAATATTAATATCATTTGGACCTTTTCTAATTGTGAGGTTTTTATTAATGGTAAGGCAGGGGGAAAAAACCTTACTTACTAGGCAGTTACTGTGTACTATTTCAGAGCCAAACTTCATATAGGAAATGTAACATTTTGAGGAAGTTACCAGTCTGATAGGAACTGGAAGTTAATAAGGCTAAGTTGATAAGTAACAAATCAAATAAATACCATGTCTACATCAACCACGTATGCTGATAATACAAGGAAATAACTTCATGTGGTCCTTAGGTGTATTAAGCAGTTTACTTTTCACAGCTTAACTATATCAACCATGAATTAAAACTATAAAACATAAATTTATTCCCTTGTACTCAAAAAAATAAAAATAAAAACTTAAGTACTTCCCATGTAAGTTTAAGAAAAAATATGTTTTATTTTAAGAACATGTCATATTAACAATAAAAGTTATCAGCCCTGACTGATGTGACTCGGTGGATTGGCTGTCATCCTAAAAACTGAACCATTGCTGGTTTGATTCCCACTTAGGGCACATGCTTGGGTTGCAGGCCAAGTCTTTGTTGGGGGTGTGTGAGAGGTGGTCAATTGGTGTTTCTCTCACACATCAATGTTTCTCTTCTCCCTCCCTTCTCCTCTCTCTAAAAATAAATAAATAAAATCATAAAATCTTTAAAAAAATAAAAGCTGTAATTTATTGCGTGCTTATGTTCCCAGCTTTGTGATAAAGTTTTGTACACTAATCTATTTAATTTTTACAATCATATGAAGTAGGTGCTAATAATATATTCCATTTTATAACTAAGGCAATCTTGGTTTAAGGAGATTGAAATAATAATATATACATATGGACTATTGGAGTGTGGATCTTAAAAGCATTTTTTCAGCCCTGGCTGGGTAGCTTAGTTGGGCAGAACGTCATCCTGATAATGCCAAGGTTGTGGGTTCCATCCCTGTTTAGGGCACATACCAGAATCATCCAGTGAATGTATAAATAAATGGGACAACAAATCAATGTCTGTTTGTTTGTCTGTCTGTCTGTCTCTCTCTCTCTCTCTCTCAAATCAATAAATAAGAAATAAAAGCGCCCTGGCTGGTATAGCTCAGTGGATTGAGCGTGGGCCTGCGAACCAAACAACCGTGGTTCGATTCCCAGTCAGGGCACATGCCTGGGTTGCAGGCCAATTCCCAGCAGGGGACGCATGAGAGGCAGCCATACATTAATATTTCTCTCCCTCTCTCCTTCCCTTCCCCTCTAAAGATAAATAAATAAATAATTTAAAAAAAGAAATAAAAGCTTACTTAAAAATTTTTTTCTGGTTCCAAAGTCTGTTTTCTTTATATTCTTAATAATTCTTAAATTTGTATTTCTATTAAAAGTTTATTATGAAGCTCGTGTTGTGGGTGGTCAAATAATAAAATATGCAGTGTCTCAGGTAATCATAAATTCTGCGTAGAAAAATGAAGCAGGTCCAGGAAATAGAGATTGATAATTATAAGGTATCAGAAAGGGTGCTGTTCTAGATAGGTGGTAGAATAGGCACCTTTGATAAAGCAACTTTTGAACAGAGTCCAAAATGAAAGAGGATGATGATATGCTGATATTTATGGGAACAAGTTTGGCATAATAAGTACAAAGACCCTGTAGTAGTGTATATGGGTTGCCATAACAGTACCACAGACTGAGTGGCTCAAACAACATAAATTTATTTTCTCACAGTTCTAGAGACTGGAAGTTAAAGATCAGGGTGTGTCCTGGGTTGGTATGTCTGTTGAGGCCTCTCTTCCTGGCTTGTAAGAGGGCTGCCTTTCTTCTTTGTCCTCACATGGCCTTTCTTTTCTTCTGTGCATGCGTGGAGAGAGACCTCGGGTATCTCCTCTTTTTATAAGGTCACCAGTCCTATCAGATTAAGGCTTCACCTTTTGACCTCATTTAACTTTTTTATTACCTCCTTATAGGCTCCATTCCCAAATATAGTCACACTGGGGACTTAGGGGTTCAACATAGAATTTTGAGGGGACACAGTTCAGTTTGTAACAGACCCTGATGAAGAATTTTAAATATATATTAGAATATATTTTATATTTTATGTAGAATTAAAGCAGCTATGAACAACTTTTTAACTTTATACCACCATATTTGTACACTCTCTGTTTGCTTTGCAAATATGGTGACATTGAGCACAACTTTCAATAATTTTAAATTAATAAAACAAGAACTAGTAGTGCAGGTCTACCTGTTGCAGCATTGGTGCTTTAAAGTAAGTTTTTGATATACTAGATACAGAAGTTTCAGTCTTCTAAAAATAATTGTGGACAGAACACTAGGCACTGTGCTAAACCTTTTACATACTCTTATGTTCTTGCGACAGCCCTTTGAAATAGGTACTGTTATTCTCCTCAGTTTTACAGAGAGGAAAAGGTGAGGCAAATAGAACGTAGCAAACAAAACCCTAATTTAACAAATGTTTGTAAATCGGCTTAGACCATCTAATCTGGCCTGTTATGTATTCTGTCAATAAAGTGCCAGTTCTGAAAAAGATCCATTTTAAGCCCTTAAGCATTTGCTTCTGAGACTATATAGCAAAATAAAAAAGTAAAAAAGGTGCTGGGGATGATACCTATTAGGGACACATATACTACCCAAAAAATATTGGCTAAGCATTTATGTGTAGATTACTAAAAAAGAAAATTGCTCCTAGAAACTTATACATTTTCCAACAGATGATTTTTGTGTTTTTTTCTTGTTCCAGGCAGGTACTGTTTGTTATAGACTTATATAGCAGTGGATAAGGCATAGTTAATGTGTAGTGGGGAGAGACAAATGAGCAAGTAAACTTGCACAGGAAAAACAAATTTTGAATCACTTGATGTGAATAATCAAGTGCCCATGTGCTTTAAATTAGGTAGTCAATCAAAAAGGGATATTTAAGCTAATACTTGATGAGAAAAGGAGGAGTTAGGGAAATTGCAATCTAGATAGGAACAACCTTGTGGTATTTGAGTAACAGAATAAATGACTAGTTTGGAGTATAAAGGAGGAAAAATGTGGTAGTATAAGAAAGTTGGAGAAGTGGACAAGGGCCAGATTATGTACATTTATAAACTAAATAAAGAGTAAAGAGTTAGGATTTGACTTAAGTGCAGTGTGGGTGGCTCTGGGGAATCATGATATAGAGATGGGTTTGATAAGATTTAGTAAGTATAAAGGATAAGAGTAAATTACTTTCATAATGTCTTGTCCATGTTTATTTTTCAGTAAGATTGAGCCTTACGTGCTAGTTCAAGTTCTCCTAAGGACCAGTTATGATTTTAGTGCTTTCCTAAAACTGTGGAATGTTTCCTAGTGTGGTCACATGACCACATAATTTTATATCACTAAAATTTTCATTTTATATCACTAAAATTATGTGGTCATGTGAAGTTTTACATACATTTAAAATGCATGCTATTTTGTGAACAATTTGTATGCAGATTATGGTTATACTTTTGCTTTTTGGAACTTTGAGATAGACCTTCTGATTAAACATTTAACTCGTGTATGCTTCTTTGTGTGTGGTAATGATGGACTACAGAATCAATTTCATATCTATGTTATTAAAAAAGATGCCAGATCTTGTGCTTTTTTTATTTCTAATTATTTTCTAAATTTAACTTTTCATCAGATAGAGTGGTTTGTATCTTTGTTTTTATTAATCTTAGATCTGGAAGAGATCCGTACCAAATTTGGTATATTCTCCACTTTGATAATATGTTTGCATTTTTAATATAAATATATATAATGCCAGAAATGAACTACATGAAGTATTATTTTTTATAGTCATCTTGTCCAGTGATGATGATGATGATGACAGGACTAACAGAAGAGAGAGTGTATCTCCTCAACCTGCTGATTCAGCATGTTCTTCCCCAGCACCATCCACTGGAAAAGTAGAAGCAGCACTAAATGAAAATACCTGTAGAATAGAGCACGAACTAAGAAGCAGACCAGCAGATTCAGAGTTAAATACAGTTCCGTTGCCAAGAAAAGCAAGAATGAAAGATCAGGTACTTTGACATTTATTGGCATTTATTCAGATTATGTCTCCCCTTTGGGGTGCAAGTATTAGTTTAGAGGGTAATTTGACAATGTTAATAGAAAAAGATAAATTATTCACTAAGTAAGGCTTAAAATACCACTTAGAAGATTATTTGGAAGAACATTCAATTAAATTGAAGTTTAAAGTGTAAAATGGTCAGCAGGGAGAAACAATATGAACCTTATATCAAAATGTAAGTATAAATAAGTATACTTGTATAAGTTTGGGTACAGGGAGAAGTCCTTTTAACTTGAGTGTGTTTAAATATATTGTTGTACTGTATTATATTTTACTATATAAAATTTTCAAAATGTTCAGGTAGAAAAGATAAAAATTATGCCAGTAGACAAATTATAGTGCTAGAAAGGAATATTTGTAATGCAGCTGACATACACTTTAACATATGTAATAGACTAAGAACTCTTAAAAGTTGAAGGAAAAAAGAAAATTAAAAGAAATAGTCAAAGACAGATAATAAACTACCACATGAAAAGTGCAAATTAGTAAGGCAGAACAAATTAAGGAAAATGAAATACAACCATATGCTAAACAGACTTTCAAAATTAATACAAAACCAGTTAATATATACTGCTGGCAAAAATCTGAGGAAAAGAGCACTTTTGTAATTTGCTGATGGAAAAGAAAGTTGTCATGATCTTTGGGGAAAGCAGTGTAAACACATCTATTGAAAAATTTTAAATGTATACCAAATGACTAACTAATTAATTCCCTACACTCAATTTCAAAGGAATCCTGCCTCCACAGTACATAAGACTGTATGTATAAACATGATTGTTAGCATACAACTGTATATTAAATCATTGCCATTAATATGGAAATTGATAAAGAAATTATGATATAGCCACACCATGGACTGTTATGCAGCCACTGATAATAACAATTAGAGCTATAGCAGTGACTTAGGATTTCCACATGGTACTGTTGAGTGTGAATACCAAGGTGCAGAAATATGTGCGTATTTTCTTATTTTTGTAAAGACTTTTTTTAAAAGTAAGAAGCCTGTAAAAAATATATATGGCTTATATACATGTCAGGGATTACAGGACTGTAGATTAAAATAGGAAATTTACATACTTAGTTGTTAAGAAGGGAACCATAAAAAATTAAAAATGAAAAACAACTGTAAGGATAAAAGAAAATGGATTAATATTTTAAATATAATCTTGAAGGATGCCTTTCCAAACATCTCCGCTCAAGCAGTAGTAAAATGAAGAGATGAATATACTTGATCAAAAGAAAAGTACAGAACAGTATACCAAACATCATAAACATAATTTGATAGGTAAATGCAAATAAAGAAAAAATAGTGAAATATGTGACAGAATGTGAGTTGGTCCTTTACATATTTTTAATTGCTCAAAATCAAGAAATAGAAGCCAACTTTAGAAAAATAAATAATGAAAATGAAGAGTTCCAAAACGTAGTATTGAAAATGAAATTATGAAAACTTTTGAAGTACAGTAGTATTTCATCTTGGTTAGGGTTTGGAGAAATGGAAAGTTCAGTGTGTAAATTGGTAAAATAACTATGCTGGAGGGCAATTTGGTAGTAATTATACATACCAGGATTTAGCAGCAAAAATGCTTCTTGGAGAATAGTGTGTCATGGGAAAAGGTCAGAAAGAACTCAGATGTCAGCATAGGGGAGAGTTCAGTTAATAAATGATGGATTTCCTACATGGTAGTCTTTGTGGGTGAACAATTCAACCTGGCACACTGAACAATTAGGGTTCCTCATAGATTTTTCAGAGGCTCCTTGGGAGGTTATGGATGACCCCATTTCTAGTCTCTACTGTGGATTCAGCTGGAGAAACTCTTAAATGATCTATGTTATTACTGAGCTAAATAACATCTCATTTGAAGATAGGATTCTAAAGCTAAAAAATCTTAACTGCTTTGATAGGTTTCTTTTAATATCTAAGAAAATATTTATGATAAATCTATTAATAAGCCTGAAAGAGCAGTTTACAGGTATAAATGTGTTCTTGTTTAAATATTTTTTCCTGTGAGACAGATCACAGAAATGTCCTTATAGGTGTAATGAGAATAGGCCTATCTCTGTGCATTGCATATCTTTCTTTCTCTCTCTTTTTTTTATCAAGGTGATATTTTATTCTCTTGATGATAATAATAATGAAGTTTTAACATAACTTTAAGTACTTTTAATTTAAACTATATACTTATATAAAATATTTTGTATTATGATTAACATTAATCATAATGTAAATCCAATTTACATTTGGATTTGACTGAAATATTAAATCAAATAGTTTAAAATTTTTAATATTTGAAGAGGAATCCTTTTGTAATGTAAATAGCCACTTCTCTAAATTACCCATTTTCTCTAAACAACTGTTCATTTAATCCAAGTATTATAACCACTACCCCTATTACTAGCTGACTCTTATCCAGTATTTTACTGTGCGTGAAGCACTGTCCTAAGGTGCTAATAGGCATTAGCTCATTTGAGTAGAGACTCTTACTCTTCATATTTTACAGTTTACAAAACCAAAACTTAAGAATTACTGTTAAGTTTAGAAAATCAGATGATTAAAAGATGGTATAGCTGTAATTTGAAGCCAAGCAGTCTGATTCCCAGAGTACCACTTCTCACTGCTATGCTGTATTCTGAATTTTAAGTAATAACTAGCTAAAATGTAACTATATAAAATAAAAGTGTTTCATATTATATACAGTCAACATGTTTCTACTTCATCTAACACTGCTGGAGTAATGTAAATCTTATATTTTGGTCATTACATTTCTCATATTGGGTCTTCTTTGCATATGTATAGTACTTAGTCTGCAGCCTCATTTTAGTAACTTATTAAGTGAAAATTATTTTTTCTTTTTCAGTTTGGTAATTCTATTGTCAGCACACCTCTAAAGCGTCGCAAAGTGATTTCTCAAGAAACTTTAGTTGATCCTGTATCTTTAGGCTGCCCAAGTTCCTTTGACAGTGTCATTTTAAACTGTCGAAGTATACGAGTAGGAACACTCTTTCGCCTATTAATAGAGCCTGTAATTGTAAGTACATCCTTAAGCACTCATTGTACTAAATATAAGATTAAAAATTCTCTAAGGCTAATATATAGTACTTTAAAATCTGTAAGTTAAGTATTAAATTTAATAGAATATTAAAATTATTTAAATATTTTGTATTTATTTGGGTATATGACCAATTATAAATAGCTCCTCACCTTAAAAATTAGTGAGTAAAAAAATTTATTATAATTCAGCACTCACCGTAGTGACATATTCATTGTAGGAAGATACTTAGTATTTTCATTGAGTTAGAAAACTCCAAAATGTTAATCTTTTATTATAAGATATGTTAATCTTTTATTCCTTATGCCTGCTCAATGCATGAAAAGGGTATTTTGAAGAACATAAGGACAGAAAAAAGAATCCAAAAGTTTGGAGTCCACAGAAAAATATCTTATAGCACTAAGACTCCTAGAAATAGATTACTGGACTACAGTAGCAACCCAGAAGGCACTAGATTAGTTCATTGTCCACAAAACCCAAATGATTTTATAGTTCTCTTACTGTTATCTGTCATACTTGTTTTCTTATTATTTTACTGCTACCAGTCCAATTCAAATGTGAATTTACTCTTTGAAATTTAATGTAATCTTCTTAATTAGCCTTCTAGTCATCATCTTTCTTCTTTCTAATGTGTTCTGTGCATTGTTGGTAAATTAATCTTTGTTTAGCACTGCACTTATTTTGTAAAACTTATAATTCCTTAACTGGGTGTGCTTGACTATCCTTTTCTAACCTTTCAAACTCTGTCTTCTAGTATTGTTCTTTATACATAAAGCAATATCAGTAAGAAAACTTTGTATCATATCAGGAAAGTTAAATGGTAGCTCTGTTATTTAAATTATGGTAAATAATAGCTATTTATTTTCTAGGATTCTTGATTCTAGGATAAATATAATTTAAAAGGGCCAAAAAACTTTGTAGGTTAGTTTATAGTGTAAAACAAAATGTGGACCTGATTTCTTATGAGAGAAAAACTATATGGGAAACAAGCATTTTTTTCTTTTTCATCAAAAAACTGTAGTTTCTCACAATTTCAAAACAAGAATGTTAAGTACTCCAGAGAGTTAAAGCAAATTGTATGTAGATTATTAATTATTACTCAATAACATTGTTACATATCAAGGTTTTCAAGGATTTATGAAGCTCTGTTTTATTTTAAACCTTCATGCTACAGATTATCTTTACAGGTACTGTCAGGTAACGAAAATGGTTTTCTGTGTCTTTATACTTCTGAAATTTCCAGGGAAACCATGTAAGATTTATGGTTCTTTCCCCATATTATTTAGACCATCATTATCCAGAACTCCTTGGTATGATTATTAAGGGTGATAATTTAGACATTTAGTTGAAAGTTGCATAGTCTCTAGTCTGTCTATGTATCTAGCAAGAACTACATGAAAATTTGAATGAATTTTTTTACACGAAAGTTACAGATTAGTACATAAATGATCTGGTGAAGAAAAACTAACTGTGAATTTACTATAAGAAATAAAAGGCAGGCCCTGACTAGTGTGGCTTAGTTGGTTGGGCATCATCCCATGAATCGAAGGTTCGCTGTGGGTTTGTGGACTTGGTCCCTCTTGGGGCCACAAGAGGCAACCAAACAATGATTGATGTTTCTCACATCCATGTTTCTCTCCCTTGTCTGTGTTTCTCTCCCTCTCTCCCATCTGCCCCCTTTTTCAATACATAAATAAAGTTTAACAAAACAAAAGAAATAAAAGGGAGTGTGTCTAATATAAAATGTGTTAATACAGGTTTCTTTTTAAAATTAAAATACTATAAATGAAATATTTTAGCCAACAAATATTTGTGCATATATGTGGAAGTTTGCAGTCTGTTACTAATCTTCCTTGTACCATGGCATTTTCCCAGATAACATCTTTGATGAGGTATAGTGGATCTGTACTTTCTTCAGATAGTGTATATTAAGAGGTGATTTGACATTTTCTTTTTGAACATAATTTGCTTTGTTTTGCAATGAAACAGTTTATCTGCTATGTCATTATTAATCTGAGAAACAGATGTTAAATATTTTTTTGTTTTAAATGTTTTATCAGATTTTCTAGCCATTTATTATTAGGTAAATTATTTTAAATTCACTCAGTGTTACAGTTGGTACCATCTAGAAGTACCAGTTTTATTTAAAAGTAAATATTTTTATTTAACCAGAAATGAATTACTAAAAATACCATGTAATAATTAATACTTAGATATAATTTAGTTACATATATTTTTAAATGGGAACTGTCTCATGCAACAAGTTTATTCAAATGCTCCCACTTTAGTGTTTATATCTTACTGCTATTTTTTGAGTCATCTAACATACTTTTCTAAAGCTGTAACTTTAGTTTCTGTATCTCCAATTAACATGTTGCTTTCCAGTGAAACTAATTAATTTATTACTTTTAAACATGATATTTAGAATATGTATTTGGTGAAATTCTAGAATTTGCAGTTGTTATAAATTTATTTCATGTTTTCTTGCTTCCTTTTTTTGTATTGTGAAAATTTTTAAACAGAAGAGTTGAAAAAACTTTACAGTAAACATTCATAAAACTCCCAACTAGATTCTGTCATTGGCATTTTACTAAATTTGCTATTTTTTAAAGTATATTTATTGATTATGCTGTTACAGTTGTCCCAATTTTTCCCCCTTTGCTGCCCCTCTGCCTGGTATTCCCCTTCCCTCCAGTGACCCCCACCCCCTTAGTTCAGGTCCATGAATTGTGCATATAAGTTCTGTGTCTTCTCTATTGCTTATACTGTTCTTACAATCCCTTTGTCTATTTTGTACCTACCTAATTATGCTTCTAAATACTTATACCTTTTCCCTCATTCTACCCCTACCCCCTCCCAGATGATAACCCTTCAGATGAACTCCATATTTATGATTCTGTTCCTGTTCTAGTTATTTGCTTAGTTTATTTTTGTTTTATAGACTCAGCTGTTGATAGTTGTGAGTTTGTTGTCATTTTAATGTCCATAGTTTTGATCTTCTTTTTCTTAAATAAGACTCTTTAACATTTCATATAATAAGGGCTTCATAATGATGAACTCCTTTAGCTTTACCCTGCTTGGGAAGCACTTTATCTGTTCTTCCATTCTAAATGATAGCTTTGCTGGTTAGAGTAATCTTGGTTGTAGGTCCTCGCTTTTAATCTCTTTGTGAACTTCTTGCCAGTCCCTTCTTGCCTGCAAAGTTTTTTTTAAGAAATCAGTTGATAGTCTTATGGGAACTCCTTTGCAGGTAACTCTTTGCCTAAGATTCTCTCCTTATCCATAACCTATGGCATTTTAATTATGATGTGTTTTGGTGTGGGCCTCTTTGGATCCTACTTGTTTGGGACTATCTGTGCTTCTTGGACTTGTATGTCTGTTTCCTTCACCAAATTAGGAAAGTTTTCTTTCATTATTTTTTCAAATAAGTTTTCAATTTATTGCTCTTCCTCTTCTTCTGCCACCCCTATGATTCATATGTTGGCACTTTTGGAGATGTCCCAGTTTTCTTAAACTCTCTTAATTTTTTAAAATTCTTGTTTCTTCATTTTGTTGTGGTTGAATGTTTATTTCTTCTTTATGTCCAAATTGTTGATTTGAATTCCAGCTTCCTTCCCTTCACTGTTGGTTTCCTGTGGACTTTTCTTTATTTCCCTTAGTATAGCTTTTGTTTCTACCTTTATACTTTTGCTGTATCCAATGAGATCTTTGAGCATTCTGATCACCTGTGTTTTGAACTCTGTGTCTGGTAGGTTGGCGCTCTCTGAACTGCTTAGTTCTTTTTCTGGGGTTCTGTTCTGTTCCTTCATTTGGGCCATATATCTTTACTGATTTTGGTAGCCTCCCTGTGTCTGTGTACTAGGTAGAGCCTCTTTGATTTCCTGTCTTAGAGCACCTGTTAAATGGGGCCGAGCCTTGGCTATTTGCCGGGGCGGGGCACCCTCCTTTATGGCTCCGTGTGTGGGGGAAGAGGAATCAAAAGGGGCCAGAGACGCTGCTGGCTGACTTCTGGGTGTTTGCCTGGCACTTGCCCATTTCCAGTTACTTCACTCACTTCCTGTATGCGACTGGCACCCCTCCAGCTGTTATCTTGGTTGTGATTTTCAGTGTGGGTGGGTTTGATACATTCTGGGCTCTCTTGAGAAACTCAGTTTCATCTGCTGCCCCAACCTCCACTGGGTTTACAGCCAGAAGTTATGAGGCCTTATTTTTCCCTGATGCCGGAATGCTGGGCTGCATGGTCTGGCTTGGGGTGACTCACAAGGTGTCTCCATGACATTTATCCACCTCATGTGAATGTGAGACCATCTGTTCAGCTGGCTGCCACCTTGCTTCGCTGCCTCTGCACTTGCAGCTGCCACACCACTTCCTCTCTTCCCTAATTTCACATCTCTGCACCTCCTACCTGCCTGGTTAGATACAGCTTCTTTAAATCCTTGGTTGTCAGAGTTCCATACAGTTCTGGGTGTTTTTCATTTTTAAGTTAGTTGTATTCTGTTTTATGGTTGTGTGATGAGGTGAAGCATGTCCACCTATGCCTCCATCTTGACCAGAAGCCCCAGTTTTGCTTTTCATGTATCTATTCTTCCCTCTGTGTATTGATTCAGCTTATTTTTTAATGCATTTTGAATTTCTTGCCTCCTTTGATTCTTTTAACTGTAAACATGCAAAATGATTATTCATTCAGGGTGTATCAGGCTTAATATGTCTCCTTCACATTAAAACAGTTAGCAGATTATCTTTTTATGACATAACAACCAATAGTAACTGATTAGGCAAGATATTTCATATATGTTAAAATCATTGGGTGAAAGGTTATTAAGAAACAGGATATTCACAAGCATTTAAGTGTCTCTCCACTGACTATCATTTAATTACAAAGGGAAAAATATATCTTTACAGTGGAAAGACTTGGCACACTGTTTTCAAGTGATTAAGCTTGTATCAGTAGTGGGGCTGCCTGACTTCATGTCCAGTATGATGCAGTCCAGGATGTTGTACAGTTTGCAGAATCAAGCCTAGATTTTTCATAGGCTGTGTCATGAAGAACAGGGGGAGATTTCTTTCTGGTCCAGACAAGAGTAGACAAAAAAGGCTAATGTAATGTTACCTTGAAAGAATCATCAACTGGAGAAAAGCTAAGGCAGCAGTACAGGACGATTTTGAGCAGTTGGGGAAATTTGAGTATGAATTCAGTTTAAGTATGAACTGAACTGTATGTTGAATGAAGTTAATTTTGATTTTCTTAGATGTTGTAGTGAACCTCTGCCTTTATGCTGGTTCAGCAAAAAGGAAATGACTATATACATAGATAAAATGAGTACATGTTGCAAGATATTAACAGTGAATCTGGGTAATGGTATTCAGGTGTTTATTTTAATATTCTGTCGACCTTTTTTTGAAGTTAAGAGAAATCAGTAGTATAAGAATGTTCTCAGTACTTGAATAAAAAAGATGGAGCCTATCTCTGGCCAGTGTGGTTCAGTTGGTTGGAGGGTTCTCGTGCTCCCAGAAACTGAAAGGTTGCATGTTTGATTCCTCCTGGTCAGGGCATGTGCCTGTGTTGCGTGTTTGGTTTCCTTTTGGGGCATATATGAGAGGCAGCCTATCGATATTTCTGTCCCTCTTTCACTCCCTCTCTTCCCCTCTAAAATCAATAAGCATGTCTTCAGGTGAGGATTTAAAAAAAGAAAGATGAATCGTACCATTCTGTACCCTTCTGAGATAATTTAGGAGTGAGGAAGATATTTTATATTTAAGCACATGGTAGATAATTCAGTTTTGCCCTCTGTAGTCTGAGTACCAAATAGTATGTCATTTAAGGGTGCTTGTAGAAAAGTCTTCATAAATCTAGATCGGCACTAATTTGTCTTATTTTTTTAGTTGTGTTTAGATTTTATCAAGATACAGCTAGAAGGTAAGCTCTTATATGTCTTCTTACTTAAGCTTTATACTAAAGCACTTGATAGGAATAAAAGATTAAATTGTGTTCAGAGAATTCATTAAGATGATAAGTTATCACATATATTTTCTTAGCAAAAGGCATGTCTTAATAGTCTAATTTCATTCTGTGACATCATAAAACCTACCTTTAATTTTGCAAATATACTTCATTGGAAACCTCTTTTCATTTGGGAAAAATGTAGAAGCTTCTTTAAGATATAAAGATTTTTCTTCATTTCCCACTATAAGTTACTATTTATAGGGCATAATAAATGTGTTTAACTTTAAACTTGTATTTTTTTAATACTTTATTTATGATTTTCCAATTTTAAGAATGGATTTGTTTTCCAATTCTGTTTCTTTTCCTCCAGAACCAGAAAATGATCCCGTAGGGTTTACTTTAAATACCTCTGATCTAACTAAATGTGAATGCTGTAATGTCCGAAAATTACCGGTAGTGTTTCTTCAGACAGTACCAGCAGTTTATCAAAAACTGAGCATGCAACTACAAATGAATATGGAGGATAAAGTTTGGAATGATTGTAAAGGAATAAATAAGTTTACAAGTAAGTTATGTGGAATGAATTATAATACATACAATTCATTGAATAGTGAAATGTGAGTATACTTTGCTAGATCCCTTCGATGTATATTATATTATGTTATAATCCTTACAGGCACGTTCTAAGATAGATACTACTTTTCCGATTTTACAGCTGAGGAATGCCCATAAAGTGGAAGGTCTGATGATAAAACACAGGTTTACCCATTCAGCAAGTTTTCAGAATGGTTAGAACTCAAAAAGTCTGCACTCTTTAACACTTGTATTATCTGAGTAAAATGATTAAATTTTTTTAAAATAAGTTTACTTTCAGTATTATTTTGTATTGCATTCAGAAGTATGGCATAGGGGTTTGATAAAACGATTATTTTTAATGCACTGATAGGTGCTAAGTATAAATCAGTCATATAAATCTGGAATCCTTGAAACTTAGCCTGAATAGGAAGTTTACAACTTTGTAGAATTTTTCTTCAATTGTTATAATAAATGATATGGTTCTCTATTGTTTCTATTCACCTCTATCATTTATGACATAGCATGACCAGTTATAAAATAAATACTTTTCAGTAGTAATTGCTGCTTCACCTTAATGATAAATAAATGATAGCTACTAGTAAAGCTCCTAGAGTTGCCACATTACTTAATAGCAGTGTTTATAGTCAAATTCTCTAGAGATACTATCAGTGCACTTGAAAATTTCTTATTTGTGTTTGATAAAAATGTTAATTGATATATATTTAAAACTATAAATGTATTTAGGATACTATTAGATGAAGTAAATTAGTTATACCCATGAATAGATTTGCTCTTCAGCTGCTACTAGAGTAATGTGTTCTGATTCCTTTCTTTTCATAATTTAGGTGACAGGTAACACTGCCACTGGCCTTTATTTTATATTTATTGTAAATCCACTGTATGCCAAACATTGTTTTGAACATTGATGCCAGGATTTCTGGTGTTGTTATTGGAGAAACTAGTTGTTACTACTTTTCTAATAGCTTCCTATTTGTTTTTTTCTTCTAAACTTATACTAATTTCTTTTCAGATTTGGAAGGACAGTACATAATTTTAATTTTTCAAAATGGCCTTGATCATCACACAAATTCGGCATTTGAAAGTATCATTGCGGCAATTGGTAAAAAGAATAATGTGTCCAATTTTTTTGCAAAAATTCCCTTTGAAGAAGCCAATAGCAGGCTTGTTGCCTGTACAAGAACCTATGAAGAAAGCATCAAAGGAAGTTGTGTGCAAAAAGAAAACAAAATTAAAAATGTAATTATGTTTTTTAATTTTGTAAAATACAATCTTAAATAACATGTAGCTTTAAAGGGAAATATGTTTTATTGTAGTACTACTCATTTCAGAGTTAGATCCTCTTTATTCCCATTTCAGAATTACTTGCTTTTATGTGCAATTTATAAATTGTCTTATGTCAAAATATAACAGTGAATAGGTGACTTAAGACACAAATAGTACTTGACACAGGTCTCAGAAACATTTTTAGTTTCTTTCCACACTCTATTTTGTCCTCACTTTTCATCTCTTTTTCTCTCACTTTCAGCTTACATTTATATACACTACTATATTCCAGTCTTTTATTACCCTCTTTCTTAAGTTTGCTGGTGGTTCCTAGTGATGCCATCAGCTTCAGTACAAAGGACTTTTGGTCCCTGATGTATTTATATGTAACATATGCATACATGGTTGGAAACTTGGGATGTGAAGAATACTTCCCATACTGACTCTCAGCACGTGTAGCTAATTTTAGAATAAGTAATATAGTAGGTAACTCTGAAGCCACCTGAACCAAAGACTACAGTACTGTTGTAATATGCAGTATAATTTTATATAATACAAAAATAACTTAAGTACTCTATAAATTTGTCCCCTACCACAGCAGCTAAATTTTTCTGACTTAATTTATTAGGAACACTTAAAGTCTTTCAACCTGGCCTCATCTGAGAAGTGCTATTCATATAGTTAGTGGGTTGAGGAAATGATCAGAAGAAGGAAGGGGAGTCATTCTCATCCTTTTGCAGAATTCTCTGTAGGAGATAATTTCAGCGGAAAAAAGAGCTCTTCACTTGGGACTAAAGCTCATTTAACTGTATTCCCTCAGCCTCTGTGCTCATACAGTATGGATTGCCTAGCCACTGAATTTAGGTTGGCCTCCACTGCTAGAAGAAAAAAATACTGTTTCTGTTCTTTGGATTTTTTTAGTAGTATCTAATTTATTATGGGTGGTAGAGATTTTAAAGAGACAAGATGCCAAAAATAATTGTTACAAAAATTGGAAGAGTATTACTGAACCAGAAGTTACAGATTTTAAAAAAAAGTGGATCCCAGTTTTTTCTGTTTATTATTTTAACTTAAAAAAAATAAAGTATACTTTTTCCATCATATTGTAATTGAAATAAGCTAGGTGGTAAAAGACAAATACCGTATGATCTCACCTATAAGTGGAACCTAATCAACAAAACAACAAGCGAGCAAAATATACTTGAGACGAGCAAAATATACTTGAGACGTGGAAATAAAGAACAAACTGACAGTGATCAGAGGGGAATGGGGAGGGAGATTATGAGGGAAAGAAAGGGAAGGGTCAAGTCAAGGAACATGTATAAAGGACCCTTGGACAAAAACCCACAGAGTGGGGGAAGGATTGAATGTGGGGTATGGGAGGTGGACAGGGCACCCACAGTAGTGGGGGAAATAAGGATAACTGTAATTGAACAACAATAAAAAAAAATTTTTTAAAGCATTTTTGCTTCTTGCTTGCTATTTTTGTTGAAAACCTTTCCAACTGACTTTGTGAATTAGTTATTTAATGTCCTTTTCCAGGCACCCCTGGAATCTAAAACACAACTTAAAGGCAAACAAGAATTCCAGTTTTTTGATGATGAAGAAGAAACTGGAGAAAGTCACACCATCTTCATGGGCCCTGTAGAAAAGTGAGAGAATTCCTTTAAATTTGAACACTCTTAAATTTCTTTTCTGTTTTATTATATTATAATTATGTATACATATATATTTGATAATCTGCTTTTTAAAAACATTTTTGTTACAGATTGATAGTATATCCACCACCTCCAGCTAAGGGAGGTATCTCCGTTACTAATGAGGACCTGCACTGTCTAAGTGAAGGAGAATTTTTAAATGATGTTATTATAGACTTTTATTTGAAGTAAGTTAATTTTCTACTAACCTTTTAGCGAATCTTTAACATCCTGTAATATATATCTTTGTTTTCTAGAGTCAAAGCAGTTTGGGATTTGATTTTCATCACTGCCACTTAGTGTGGAAAATTATTTGATGTCTCTACCTGTGCTTTTTCCTTTTAAAAATGAGAATAATGATATCTGAAAGGGTTATAAGCCTTATTAAATAAGGCAATACATGTTAAGCATTAGGAGAAATCTCTGGCACATGCGAAGTGTTCTTAAATGATAGCTTATTATATTGCTATTTTTACAGTATTTTAGGCTTTAAAAATTATTACTACCCTAGGTTAGGCAGACGTTTCTTGAGCAAGCACAAAATTATGATTTTACTTATTTACTTCAGTAAATGTTCACCAAGTACCAGCTATGTACCAAGTACTGTGTTAGAAGTTTATGATCTTGTAGGGAACACAAATATGGGATTAAAGCATTGATAGAAGACACAGTAGAGAAAGAATTCTTCATTCTTTTTTGAGGTTGGGAAATATGAGAGACCAAGACGCTTTCCTGGAAGAGCTTACATCATGACCCAGTATACACATGCATATACATGTATGTGCAGTGTGTTTATACATGTATAAATTTGTATGTGTTTATTGGTTTGTGATATAAAATGGTGTACATATGAAACCAAACAAGTATCCGTGTGCCTGGTGCTCTCCAATGCTTTGTTTATTCAAATGTATTTCATAGAACAAAACAATTTTTAAAAAATTCTTGATTGTTGAAAGCTGCTGAATGATTTTATAGCTTATTAGTGGTTGCAGTCCATTATTCCAGGAAAGAAAACATGGTTATAAAGAGTGAGTTTTGATCAGAGAAGTGATACCATAATTGGGTTTCTTTAAGATCATTTTGACAAGCATTTTTATTGTGGACATCTCGATGGGAAATGATTTGAAGAATGTTAATTAAGGTGATACAAGCCTAATTAAATCATTTTAGTTTGAGTGAAGAGGAAATAATGAAATGTTTTTTAGAGGTAGAGCTGTTTAGCAGGACTCCAGGCCTGAATGAATGAATGTTAAAAAGGATAGAAACGGGTGCCAAATAACTCCTAGTTTTCCAATTGAGGAGACCTGCTAAATGATTTTGCCACAAAGTGAAGCAATGAATGCAGAAGCAGAATAGGTTTGGGTAGGGGAGAGGGAGATACTCTTTTTAGGTGTCTGATACAGTAAAAGGGACAGTGTCAATAAACAGTTGACTGTATGGTTCTGGATGTCAGTTGTGTTCTGGATTGGAGACTTATAGTTAGGAGGCTTTACTTTGCAAGTAGTAGTTTAATTATGAGAATCAATCAAATTGTCTAGGTAGAGATATAACATGAGAGAAAGAGCTATAAAGACAGAACCTGGAGAGTAGATTTAGATAAACAGGGAGGAAAGCGGCTCCCATGAATAAATTCTGAAGGTATCTGAGAGGTAAGAAGAAAAAATCCAGAGAGATTGATAAAATTGAAGGGACGTGAAAGCTTTAAAGGAGAATACATTTAGTGATATCAGTACAGCAGAGGTCAAGGCAATAAATGCTAAGTAGCTTTGCAGTTACAGTGGCCCTAAGCTAACTGGAATCCAGTGTAGAGCCAGACTTCACCCTGGTCCATGGGGGTAATGAGATATTCTTCCCCATCTCTGTCTGGTGGAGGGTACCAGTGGAGGCCTAGTGGGAAGTCTTCCACCCCTATCCATCAGTGAAATGGAGCCCTTCCAGGTTAATGGTAGCCTAGTACAGAACCTGAACCTCCACTCCCAACTTGGCAGTAATGAGGTGGTGCCCACTTCAAACAATGGAGTGTGTGCCAGGGAGAGCCTAGTTAGACACAAAAATTAAATGAGATTCAGGGTCTTATAATACTCAAAATGTTCAGATTTTAATTTAAAATTATTTTTCTTACCAAGAACCACAGAGATTTCAAACTGAATGAGAAAAGACAACCAATAGATAGTCAACACTGAGATAGCATAGGTATTAGAATTACCTGACAAAGATTAGAAACCATCCACCATAAAAATTATTCAATGAACATTTACGAACTCGTGAAACTTGTTGACAGAGTGGATTAAGCAACACAGCCCAACTTTGTCCTATCTACCAAAAACCACACTTAGTAGATAATGATACAAATAAATTGAAAGGAAAAGGATGGAAAAAGATACAGCATGCAAGTATTAAAAGAAAGCAGGAGTTACTATGTTAATGTCAGATAAAATAAACTTCAGAGCAAAGACAATTGATTATCAGAGATAAAGAGGGACATTATTTGGTGATAAGTGAGTGAATCCACCCAGAAGATTTAGCAGTCCTTATTGGGTATGTGGCATACAACAGAGCTACAAAATATGTGAAGCAAAAATGGGTAGATCTAAAAGGTAAGAAGGTAAGAAACAGAAAAATTCACAAATACAGCTGGAGACTTTAATTCTCCTCTCTCAACAACCGATAGAACAACTAAAAAAATCAACAATGATACGTAAAAGAATGTGACAACACCATCAACCAACAGGATTTACCTGACATCAAGGAGTGATACTGTATTCCTGTTTATGTTAACTATACCCTCTTTCAAAGAGACTATTTTTCCTTTTAAAGAGTTGATGGTAATGGATTACTTCTCAGTAAATTATAAATGTGACATAGAATTGCTGGCAAGAGAAACTGCTTTAGATTTTAAATGCCTAATTTTGCAGATGTAGATCCTTTTGAGACCTGGCATTTAATGACAAGTTCAAAGTTCTTAATGCCTAAATCAAAAGATGTTATTTCATACAAACCACCAACAAGGATATGAACAGATCCACAATGTTATTAATCATTAGAGAAATATAAATCAAAACCAAAATGAATGTGGACAAATGGCACCCTTTGTACTGTTGTTAGGAGTGTAAAATGGCACAGCCAGTACTGAAAACGGTATGGCGGTTCCTCAAAAATTAAAAATAAACTAGCACCATGTGATATACTAACCCCATGTCTGGGTATATGTCTAAAAGAATTGAAAGTAGGGTTTCAAAGAGATATTTGTACACCTATGTTCATAATAGTCAATATAGAAGCAACCCAAACTGTCCATTGATAGGTAGGTGGGTTGGTAAATAAAATGTGGCATATACATACAGTGTAATATTCTTCCTTTAAAAAGAAGGAAACCTGTTACATTGCTACAGCATGAATGAATCTAGAAAATATTATGTAAAGTGAAGTAAGCCAGTACAAAAATACAAATGCTATATAGTTACACTTAGGTAATTGAAGTAGTCAAATTCATAGAAAATGAAAGTAAATAGTGGTTATCAGGATCAGGGAATTATTATTTAATGGATATAGAGTTTCAGGTTTGCAAGTTAAAAAAGGTCTGGAGATTGGAAATATACTTAATACTACTGAACTTTACACTTAAAAATGGTTAAGATTGCAAACCTTATGTATTTTTTCATAATTAAAAAATGTTATCTCTTAATCCTACTGTATACTTAATGAAGCAAGCTATTGGAAAGTTTCAAGTGAATACATAGAACAACACTGCTGTTGTTGGATGACGTATTCTGTGAATGTCAGTTAGGTCAGGTTGATTGAGAGTGTATTCAGCTCATCTTTGTCTTTAACTGATTTCTACATACTTATCCTATCAATTATTGAGAAGGTTGATGATTTTGAACTCTTAAGTATGAGTTTTTCTATTTCTTATTTTAGGTCCGTGAATTTTTATCTTACGTATTTTGAGGCTGTCATTAGGCACACACTTTTATGCCTTCTTAGAGAAATGACCCCTTATTAATATTAATGTAATGTCCCCCTTTATTCTTGAAAATCTTCCTTGCTCTTAAGCCCATTTTGTTCAAAATGAACATAGCTATTCTCACTTTGTTTCAGTTTATGTTTGCATGGTATGTATTTCTTTACCTCTTTCCTTTTAACCTATTTAAGTCTTTTTATTTAAAATACTTTCTGTCTTTTGAAATCATATAGGTAGATCTAAAAACTAAGTTGAACTCATACTTTGTTTATGTTTTAGTTTATTCCATGTCACACTGCAATAATATATAATTTTTACACCACAGTAGACATTTTATAGTCATTTGTTTATATTCTTGAAATTCTTTATATTTTCAGGAAACCCCTTAACATTTTGTGGTTATGCTTTAAAACAAATTTTATACAATAAACTTAATTAACTGCAAGTTCTGCCTTTTCTGATGCAAGTCGGTATTCCAAATAAAAAAAGAAAACCTAACAGAGTCCATGATTTAAAAAAATCTGTGTTTATATTTGTCTTGTGACATTCTTAGAAGTGAATTTTAAAAAGGAAAATTTTTTTAAACTTCACTGCTAAAATCAGTTATTTGGCCCTGGCCAGTATGGCTCAGTGGATTGAGCACCAGCCTGTGAAACAAAGGGCTGTTCAATTCCCAGTCAGGGCACATGCCTGGGTTGTAGGCAAGGTCCCCATTGCGGGGCATGTGAGAGGCAACCACACATTGATGTATCTCTCTCTCTCTCTCTTTCTCCCTCCCTACCCCTTCTCTAAATATAAATAAAATAAAATCTTAAAAAAAAACCCAGTTACTTGCTTCTACCAAAGCTACTCATTCTTTTCTATTTCTAACTCTACAAGTTAGAAACAAACTTTTAAACAAAATTTGCCAATATTATAAGAAGTAGAAGGGCACCTAGAGAATGTTAATAAAATGAAGAGAAGAAAAGAATTCAATAAAAATTACATTCAAGGTCACTAGAGTTTCAGAGTAACCTTAAAACCATTTTTTAACTTCCTCCTGTAGTTAAAGAAGTCACAATTTGATTGTTAGATTGTCCACTTTCTAAAGTACCAAGTGAACAGCTTCACCATGACATTCAATATTTAGATGATTTATATTAAAAAATGCACCCAAGTGGAAGAATTTCCCAGAAGATTTCTGTCATAAACTTGAATTTTCACTTTAATTCTAAGATAAGAGGTGTGGCCTTTCTAATTAAAGTTAATAATTCTAACATACGTACATTAAAATGACAATTATATAGTCACAGAAATACTTGTGGATATATATCAGATCAGAAAGACAAACTAGTTACTTTAAAAGGCATGGTTTTGTTTATGTATGAAGTTGAGAGTCAGTTTTCTTAAATACAAATAACTTTTCTTTTTTTGTCCCTTTGTGTATTTGATTCGGTTTTACAAAGTATCCATTGTAATTTGGGCTGGTGAAAGCTGCATGGTTCACCAATTATGTTAGAGCCCCTAGACTCAAATGTAGTTTACTGCATGGTCTGTTTTTTTAATATATTATTGCAGAGGTGATTGATTTAAACTATGTCATGAGCTGATTCACTGTCTTAAAGCAAGAAATTCTGTAGTTAGGTCTTCTTGATCAGAACTTGAGCTTTGGAATTATCAAATACTGTGTTAAAAGTAATGTCTCAAGGTTTTCCCTCTGCAATATTGGCTGTTTTTGTGTAAGATTTCATAAGGTTTTCAGATTATCCTCATTTTAATGAAGTAAATATAGTCATGAGCTTGAATTTGCATAGCTCCTTTAAGGGAGTTTGAAACATAAACAAATCTAATATGTCATAATTTCCCTTTATGATATAAAGGAACTATTGCTATTTGTTTTGATGTCAACTTAAAGAAAAAGCATCTAAGGCAAGTAAAAGTTAGAACCAATGTAAGATCACTTTAATGAGACCATTGTTACAACCTCCCTACTGTATAGGTTCTTTCTATTCTTCTCTGTTTTTGTAAAAAATGGCTGGGTCTTCGTGGTTTATTAACTGAACTTTTTAAGATAAGCGGGACGCAGTATATTGTGTACCTGAAACTAATATAATATTGTATGTCAACTGTAATTGAAAAATAATGAAATATAAAGTAAGTAGCATATAAAATAATAGCTGTATTGGGATATAATGCACATACCATACAATTCACTCATTTTAATTGTACAACTCTGTGGTTTTAGTATATCCAGACGGTTGTGCAATCATCACCATAGCCAATATTAGAATATTTGATCCCCTCAAAGAACTCCAGTACCCATTTAGCAGTGACCCTTCACTTTCCTCTAACCTCAGTGCCAGCTCTAGGCAATCACCAGTCTTTTTTCTGTCTCTATGGATTTGCATATTCTGAATATTTCATATTCTTGAAATTATACAACTTCTGCTCCTGTGGCTCTCACTTAGCAAAATGTTTACAAGGTTATTCTATTACAGCATGTATCAGAACTTCATTTCTTTTTGTTGATGAATATATTTCATTGTGTCAATATATCACATTTTATTTTTCCATTCATTTGTCAATGAGCATTCCTGGCATTTCCACTTTGTGGCTGTTAAAATAATGTTGCTATGAATGTTTGTGAATATGCCCTTGTTTTAAAATACTAGATCTTTCAAATCACAGTTTTACTCACAAATACACTTTTCGTTACTTAAGAATTATTCAGTAGTGATTGTCTAGAATATGAAGTAAACTTTGCTTCTTTCAGTTGTGAGGAATAGTGATTGATGGTGACTAAATAATTTAATCACTGCCTGACTATTCTTAGTGTGAGGTAAACTGTTAAATTCATTATATTGGAATTATTTTTTTTTATAAAATAGATATTTGGTGCTTGAAAAACTGAAGAAAGAAGATGCTGACCGAATTCATATATTCAGTTCTTTTTTCTATAAACGCCTTAATCAGAGAGAGAGGAGAAATCTTCATGAAACAACTAACCTTTCGTAAGTCAAACTCCTGGAAAATATTGAACAGATGTGTATAACAAATCACTCAAATTTAGTGTATTAAAAAATAACTTATATGTATTGAGGCAACACAGTTTGTTACCTGTTAGCAAAACCATAACATTGGGTTGAATCCAATATAAATGTGGATCAGTATCCATAATATTCTTTAAAATGTTTTTTCAAATATCTGTAATATTCTAAAGCCTTAAGAATACCTGGAATTAATAGAAGTTTTAGGTATAATGTTTAGCTCAGTATTTCCCCAATATGCCTGGGTTTTTAAAAAAAATAACTTGGATGCTTATTAAATACAGATTGCTCTGTTTTACCTAGACATTCCATCCATGCTATCTAAGAGAAGAACCTGTGAATCTATACTGTTAATAGTTTCTTGGATGATTCTTCTCAGATAAGTTAAGGAAATACTATTCTACATATTAGACCTGAGTACTTTCATTTATAATTCCTCTCCATATACTGATCACACCCAGTTCTAATAATTGCTGGTAATTGGTCAAAAGATACACACAGAAAGTTGGTACATTTTTATCATGAGTGCTGTTAAGTATCTTGAATTGATGGCTGCTGTACATAATATAAATAGTATTATCCACTAGTTCAGTGATTCCTAATTTTGCATCTTAGAGTTGATGGCATTGACATGGCTATTGATTTTAGAGGGGAGGGGATGGAGAGAGAGAAACAGAAACACTGATTGGTTGCCTCACATACGTGACTTGACCAGGGACCAAACCCACAACCTAGGCATGTGCCCTGACTGGGAGTTGAACCCGCAATCTTTCGTTTTAGGGCATAATGCTTCAACCAACTGAACCACACCAGCCTGTGTGACATTAATTGGTCAGAGCTATAAGATAATACTTTTCTGCTCTCTTCTCCTCACTTACCATAGAGTGTGGTCTGATTTGCTTCTCAATATGGTTGCTCATGCCAGTTTTGCAATAATAAACAATACTAGTGTGGTTTATCCTAGTATGCAGTAACAGGAATTAAGTGTCATCCATATTCAGTGATGGGCAGTTTCATACTTTGCTAGCTCTAGCTTAGATGTCTGTTTTCTTTCCTCAACTTGTTAAATCATCTTATACAACTGTTTGGTTTGTAAACATCTTAATATTCATAATCTGTAAATTGTTGCATATATGCTGAAGCACTAGGAACATTTCAGAAGTGTATCTCTTGTCTTACAGAATACAGCAAAAGCGGCATGGGAGAGTAAAAACATGGACCCGGCATGTAGATATCTTTGAGAAGGATTTTATTTTTGTACCACTTAATGAAGCGTGAGTAAGAATTCTCTTTCTGTAAATATGGTGGCAGTTTTTAGAAAATATGTTTAGGATGTGAAGAATCCATTCATTTTTAAACTTCTTGAAATTTGCTAATATATCTATACTTACACTGCTTATTTTATGAAAATTCAAGCAGTTCCAGTAAATCATGTAAGATATTAAATTTTACAAACAATAGACAAGAGAGCTTTCTAATTTTGTTTTATTGGTCAGTGTGGAATAATGTCATTTTTACAAAGTGGTACTTGTGGCACTTGTGGTTCTATAGAAAAAGCTGCTTTATACAGGAAGATAATTAGGTCCCATAGAAGAATCTGAATTTTTAGCTTAAGACACTTAAGTTTTTAACCAAGAAAAAGAAAAGATGGCTAGATTGATGGTTATTGTCTCAAGTTGAAAACCTTGCTGACTACTCAAAACACTATTTTCTAACTAAAAGGGGGTGGTTAAAAATTTGTGTTATTTTCACCCCAATGGCTAGAGAGGCATTGAATTGTAGCATAGTAGTATTATAAAGTTTAGACTTGAGTGTGTTTGTATTTCTCTTTTGTTGTTGTTTTCCTATGCCCTCCAGCCAAAGACCCCCAGGAGTATACCTGTTGAATGTGAGTTCAACTCCCTGTAGTTGGATAACTTTGGGCTCATTACTTGTATCAAAGGAAAACACATACTGTCGGCGTCCATGATGCTGCTCAGTGTGACTGTGTTTGAAAGAGCCTATAAGGGAATTTTGGCTTTGGTTTGGTGATGTGGGGGAAGATATAAGGAAGCAGTAGTTTGCTTGGATAAAGAACTAGTAACCACTCATTTAGCAGAAAAGGGCATTTTGATATTTTTTGAGCTATGTTGTGACCTTGTCTGTCTCTGCTTAGACATATTTTGAAATGGCCTTGCTTTGTCTTATTTTATTATGGTTGCAGAGTAATGTCTGAAGTTGGTATTCAGTGAGTTTGTTTATGTCTAATAAGCCCAGCTGTGCCAGACTAGCTTCTGAATATTTTTTTTCTCACTATGAAAAACAAATTCACTGTATAGTATAATCGAGCTGTATTTATTTAAAATTCTGCTTTAATTATAAGATTTGTGCTCTTTAATTAGCTCAGCCCAAGATAGGTAGTCTAGGTTAAAACATTGGTTATGGAGAGAAAGCCCAACTTTTTCAAAGCTATATTAAAACTAATCTTTAGTTTCTTCATTCTTCTCAAAATAAGGTTTGCCTACTATGTGAAATGGAAAATATACATGGAAAGCCATTTTTTGGAAGTGAATATTAACAGTTTAAATAGAAATATAATTTGAGAGACACACAGTTTAACAGCAGAGGTACATCCCTCTTAGTCACTCCATCTGATACGGATGGAAACTATGATCATACTTCCAATAATCTTAGTGAAAAGTATAGAAGGAATAAAGATGTGGAGTCAGAAGCGTTCTGAAAGAGAACTATGCCATTTGTGGATGGAAGAATAGCCTCCAAATCATAAGGGCTCATTTTGTTTTTGTTTTTTTTTAAGAGGTAAAGCCACAAGTATTTGTATACACTGATTATATTACATAGACTGCCATGTATTTATCATCTGTGTTATTTTCAGTTTCTTAGTTGTAATTTCTTTTTAAGTTAAAGGCTACTTGTTAAAAATTGTTACAGTAACTGACATGGGGTAGAAATTTGATATTTGGACCTAATCCATCTCCAGATTAAGTGAAAATTACCTGTTTGGCCTTATCTCCCACTGGTGATTTAAGTTCAATGTAGTTGCTATTAAGAGGATCATAAAAGCAAAACTCTGGCTCTTCGAGGTTGAAAGTGATCTCAGTGTATCTCATTGAGCTTTCTCCTTTCACCTGGTTTTTGTAAGTGAGGCATTAGAAAATTTATGGTTTATATCCATATTGTCATAACTAAGAAATGTTACAACACTGTAATAGCCTTTGGTTACAGCTGTAGGTTGAGAATCAATGTATTATATTCTAATCTAATTTAAAACACATTTTTTTGGACTTTAACACTTCTGAAATAGAGATGTGACCTAGAATTAGCTATGTCTTAGAGTTGAAGTGAGGAAGTTGGTGTGCTGCTTATTTCTACTACCCTAGCCTGACCTGTGTCCATAGGATACAAGAGGGTTAATAATTTGAAACATTCCTCCATCTGTACTTTTAATACTGAGGATGAAGCCAGCCTCTCTGATCTTTCTGCTTATGCTGTCCAATGAAGAGACAGTGTTGTTTCTCAGGATTACATTGGGATAATTTAACATTTTGCAGAAATCAGAATGTAGCATAACTCTTATCCATGTCAATATATTATTTTTTTCATTGAGAAAATAGCTACTGAACATCTTACTGTATGACAGATACTGTGCTCATCTAATAAGGTCTCTGACATCTATGGCCTGTTCATTTTATCACAGCACATAACAGTGCCTAGCAGGTAGTAATAAAATTCTTCATTAGATTAATGAATATTAGGCATTATTAGCTGCATAGCTTCTTACTCATTGCTTATATCCTACTGGTGGGAGCTATGATACCTGAATTCAGCTATATCATTAGCATCCACTTGATAGCCGGAACTCTGCTAATACTTTAAGTTTTGTTACAATGATTAGATTAGATACGATATTTCATTTTTGTGTACTTACATTTCAGTATAGCATGAGACAGGATTATTTGATACTTTTAATGTTAAGCCATTCCTACCGTATTAGTTATATAAAAACAGACATGGTTAAAGTTTTTAAAAAGTTATATGTGTACAATATTTAGAAAATGTTCAAAATTAATAGTCTAATTATATTTTTGAAGACATTTTAATCCTAAGACTAGATTTCTATCTTTTGACATACTGTATTTTTCAGACCATAGGATGCACCCAGGTTTTAGAGGAAGAAAATAGGAAAAAGATTTTTGAAGCAAAAAATGTGGTAAAATATTTAATAACATAAATAACATTTCACCAATGTAACTATAAAGTTACATTCGGACTAGAAGGTGCACCTTCATTTCCCCCTCAAATTTGGGGAGTGCATCTTATAGTCTGAAAAATACAGTAAATAAGGCAAAGGGAAGGTTAATGGGGATTTTGAATTGCAGTGATATAATTTACCTTTTGTTAAATTACCTGAAAAAATTTTTTCATTCCACAAACAAGAAAAGGTTTAAAGTATTGTTTGAAAAAATGAATGCAGGCTACAAAATTCTAACAAAACTTAGGTTATTTTTTTGACTGGACATTGTATCCTGTTAATGAATCAATGATCATACAACAGTGGATTAATTTGAGAATTGAAGAAATTGGGCATCCTTAATAAATTTCTTCACAAAAGCTTTAGAAAAAACATTTCAATTGATATTTATTGCCAAATATAATACATTTTTTCTAATAATATATTCAGTAGTTTCATTTGTTTTTTACAGTGCACACTGGTTTTTGGCTGTTGTTTGTTTCCCTGGTTTGGAAAAACCAAAGTATGAACCTAATCCTCATTACCATGAAAATACAGCCATGCAAAAATGTTCAACTGTAGAGGACAGTTGTATTTCTTCTCCTTCAGCCAGTGAAATGGACAGTTGTTCACAAAACTCTTCTGCCAAGCCTGTAATTAAGAAGATGCTAAACAAAAAGCATTGCGTAGCTGTAATTGATTCAAGTGCTGAACAGGAAGAAAGTGACCCTCGTTATCGGAGAAACATATGCAGTGTGAAATGTAATCTGAAAAAAATAGATCATACTGCAAGTGAAAATGAAGAATCAAATAAAGGAGAATCTGCATGCCAGAAAGTTGTTGATAGGACTAAAAGTGAGAATGGCCTACAGAATGAATATTTAAGTTCTATGCACCATACAGGTATGTTTCTAAATGTTTTGAAAGAATCAAGGAATTCAAAGTAAATTGGATTTTTTAATAAACAGGATTAAGATTTTTAGGGCACACTTTTTTTAAAAAAGTCAAATTTATTGAAATATAATTTACTTACAGTAACATTTAGTCATTTTATTATAAGTATAGTTTAGTGAGCTTTGATAAACGTATATAATCATGTAATCAGCACAACACTTGAAATTTGGAACCTTTCTATCACTACCTCCAAAATTTCCTTGTGCAGTCAGTCTCCTCCCTTCACCTCTACAGAGAATGAACTTTTAAAATATTTTCTGTTGATAGAATCTTGGATTTATTTTTATTTCATAGGAAATTTAGTGTATTCAGGATTACCGGTAGTTACACAGTCTTAGATCTGTAAGGTGAATTAGTTCAGTCTTCTCAATTTACAGATGGGCAAATGGAGATCAAGTGGCCAGAAGCAGAAATTCAAGTTTTCTCCTCCAAAATAGTTGTTGACATTGAAATTAAAGGTTACTTGCTTGTTCTTCACTCTCCTTCATTGTTTTAAGTGGGAAGGATGGCACTGGTCCAGCCTCTCTCTATTTCTCTTCAGTTTTAATAATTTTTTTTTCTTGAATTACTTCCATATTTCTAGCACTTCTTATGGAAATCTGAGGTTTCTGTTCCACTACTTAAATACTTTCATACTTCGTATGAAATTAGTTGTATAATTTCCTTTCCAATCCCAAAGTGAAATAGTCTACTCCATAAAACCCATGATGTGCTCTAGTATGTACCTCACAAACTTATTAAACTGTGAATAGATCCTAATATATTTTCTTTGGACAAAAAAAGTCAGTAAGGCATAGAAGAAAGTATGTGAATTCAGAAAGCTGTGAATGCTTAACATACTCTTGATATTTCTGCCAGCTTATTTTAGTAAGTCAGAAAGCTGTTGCTGAGCTCTTACAAAAATATTTTTTTATATACCTCGATACACTAAGCTGTAGTTTGACATACTAAGTTGACATACTTTTTAATGAGCTGTTATAAAGCTAATAATAGCACTAGAATGATGGTCTTTGTGCCCTTTGGGAGATAAAGGCAGAAAGGGAATGTTATGTGAATTATATCTCAATTGAACTGTTTTTTAAGTTCCCCTTTGATCAGTAATCTCATCCAGTTTAATGTGAATTCAAATTAAAACTGAATTAAAGTTACATGAGTTCAAACAAAGTCATAGGACAAAACCTAGAGTTTCATATGCACAAACCCCAGAAATTCCTAGTAGCCTTCTACTACAAGTTGTAGTAATAGCCAGTTAAAGCTGAGTAAAAAATCTCACACATGCTAGTGGAGACCAGTCAGGAATAATCTGTTTTATGTAGTTTGCTTTTTAATGTTTGTTTATTCTAGGTATTCTTTTTTTATTATAGTTTGTGTATTTGGTTTTTTGTTTTGTTTTTAGTATATATGTAATGCTATCAACTATGTCTTCCTTAAAGGAAATTAATTTACCTCTATTGTGTGTGATACACTGATATTTTTTATTCTCTTTAATGTATTAATTAATCCATTAATGATGGTGTCCCACAGTTTGAAACATGGTGCTCTACAGTGGGTCTGTTCATTTTTCAGGAATGAGGTCCCATAGCTCTTATCACATGTTTCCAAGGTATCATACACCAAGTACATTAAATAAGAGTATTCTCTAGACATGACTTTACTACCTCAGAGAGGATGGTTAAGCAGTCTATTATGTAAAATAATGACTTTACTAAAAATTAGGATATGAAAGGCTTGTAAAAATTTTTGTGATAAGATTAGTATCTCAGTAATTGATTTTCTGTTTGGGCTAGGACTATAGTTGACAGAACTTATTGAAGCATTTTAGAGTTTTAATATAATTTTAACCATCAAATACATACAATTATTAATGTGTTGTCCACTGATGTCAGATAACATGCTGTAGTAAATAAGTGGAATTGTATCTTATCACAGGAATTAGGGTTGTGGGTTTTTGTTTTTTTTTTTAAGGTCAAGTGTAGGAAAATAATGTGTAGTATCACTATATCGCTAACTTGCATTTGTTGTTTTTTCACTTGGGCTGTACATGAAATAGTTGTTTTGTATGGAACATAAAAAATGTGTATGTTTGAATTCTAGACACACTCAGCATCTTTAGGTGATCTCACTGTTAGAAGCTCTCAGGAACAGAGACCAATCTAAGAGAGTAGCTGATGGAATTAGCTCCTTGAAATTTATAGCAGGGCACTTGTTTGCTGAATGAAATAATTCCAGGAATTGAGAACACTACTTACATTACTTTATCCATTTTTTAAAATGTGCATATAGTTTAATTTCATATAAGCTTCATGTTTATATGATAGCTTTGTAGATAGAAATAATTTGTTGCTAGAATAACTTGATGTAATTGACTAATTCTGAATTTCTTGAGGATTTGAAGAAATTTTATTCAAATATAGTTGCTTTAGCTTCAAACATACAGATTTTTTAAGAAATATAAATTGAAAAAGTTGTTCTTTGCCTAACTAAAGGATTTACCATAGCACTTTATTATTTTAAGTAGTATATTTTCATTCATGACATTCAGATTATTATATATATGTCTTTTTAGGAGTACATTTTATTTTTCTGTTTTCTCATTCCATCTTACTTATAATGGTATTTTTAATTCCCTTTTAAAAACCTATACTAAAATACATTTTATCCTGTCTTAAAATTATGCTTTTTAAAACTTGGAAATGGTATGCTCTATAATAAATGATATTGGTGTATTTGGTATTAAAGTGCCTGACTCAGTTTTCATGTCAATTTATGTTCCTTGGAAACATTTTGTGTGATTAATTTATTTCAGCAAAATAATTGATTTTTAAGAATTCACATTCTTGAAGTGGACCTTTAAAAGTACTTATTTCAAATTTTTCTTATGAATCATTAATTTTTATGCTACCAGCACCTACATTAGACTTGTGTGGTTTTATTTTATTGAATACTGTGTGAATAACCATACATGAAGGACAAATACAGAGTTGAGGAACTTGTCCATAACTACTATCCTAACATGAAGGTTATTTTCATTTTTGTGTTTTTTAACTTATTTGTCCAAAAGCAAGCCTGTTTTACTTAATTTTAATTATGTTTATTTTTACCCTGTATTGTACAATTTTCATATTTTCAGTTTTTATTTTTAAAATGTACAATATTTTATGTTCTACAGTATGCTAGCTGTATTATTACTAGACATTTAGGTTATTTTATGACTATTGCAGCTTTTGTTATTAAAGATATTTGGCATACCTAGCACAAAAACATTTATTTATGCATACATATGTACATAATTTATGTATTTAAATGTACATATATATTTAATCATAATTGTTACCTAGTTTTTAAGTTTTAATGAATTATAGTGTCTGAATAGTAGAAGCAACTCTGTAATTGACCTGTCAACCCAAGGTTTTTAAAAAGTAATTTATTTTATATTTGGATATTACATGCTGAGACAGACTTTGTATCTTTAATTACTATATCCTTTATTGATTAGTAGCCTATCATCTTACAGCCTGTGTACTATAAATTATATGCATGTCCTTTTTCATTACCTAATGTTTCTTATTAATACAGATGGTGTGAGCAAAATCAGACTAAACTATAGTGATGAATCAACTGAAGCTACTAGTAAAATGGTTGAAGATGAACTCATTGACTTCTCAGAAGATCAGGATAACCAGGTGAAACCTGCTTTTGGCAAACAGTTCTCATTTTTTATCTAATGAAATGTTTTTCTTTAGAGTCCTATAGGCAGTTTCTTCAGCCACTAACTCCTGCATTGGGATTTGAATTTCATCTCAAAACAAAGCTTAAGTATTCAGTTAAAAAGTTACTAGGTTAAATGTATTAGGGCTGTTTTGTTTTATTGGGTTGGCCAAAAAGTCTGTTTAGTTTTTTCCATAAAGTAAAAGACACATTTTTCATTTTCACCAATAACTTCATTGATTTGGATATTTTGAGTATGTCATCTACCTACCACTATTGGCTTCTAGTGGCTAGATGCCAGGGTGCTGCTAAACATCTTCCAATGCATGGGACAGCGTGACAGCAAAGAATTACTTGGCCAAAATGTCAAGAAAAAAGTATCAAGAAACTTTGCAAACCACTTTTGACACATTCCATCAGTTAGCACCTTCTCCATACACTACACAAATCTTCTTTTGCATCAGTTGCATGTGAAATAATAAAGTATAATATGTGGAAAATGTTGCATATTTTCTTCCATCTTCAATATTAAAATGGCTGCACAAAAATTCACCAATTTTGGTAAGTTTTTTTAAAATGCACACTGATATAACAGCAATCACAATACAATCTAACAAAATGGTTCAAATGAAGCAAAATACAACCAAGCATTACTAGAGCCACCTTACAGAAAAAACTAAACGAACATTTTGGCCAACCCAATAGTCGCCCCTTTCTCTTCCTCTTTTAAATCATTTATGGGCCATACCTAACCTTTTGTCTGACTTGAAATTCAAAAGGCAGATGTTTAAATTTTTGACTATCTGGTACATGAGCACAGCAAAATTATATTACTTCTTCCACTTTCCCAGTGATTCTTTTCCTTTTGTCTAGTTTAATATCTTTGGCAGAAGCAGATAATATTCAGTGAAGACTAACATAGGTCAACTCTAATATTTACTTAATGTCTCATTTGCTCTAATGAACTTCACAACACCCAGAATAAAGTATATTATTGAAAATATATAACTTCAGTTAAAGAGGACTTTCTGTTGAAAGAAAAGTTTCTAAGAGTCCTGCAGCATACATTTTCTTTAATTCTGTTTAGTTGTTAGGACAAAATGAATTTATCTATCTAGTAGTGAAGATAGCTTTTTACTACACTGTTTCTTCTTCTCGTTTAATACTCTTGTGAATAAAAGCCATGTTTTGTGATGTTTAAAAGGTAAACAGTGTATGACTGTGAAATACAGTTTTTCTCTCCAACACATACAGATACATTCAGATTGCATTTAAGGTGTGTATGAGCACTTATTCTTCTTCAGTCATAGCAGTTATTTCATTCATAAAGGTGCCAGAAGCTTTTTCATAGAACAAAAGAATCCTTGTTTATTTTATATTCAAGATAATTTATAGAATAAGACACGATATCATTAAGCTCTCTTCTCTCAAGTGAAGTGGATTTTTTTGAAGGAAAACAATATTTCCAAATACCCTTGAAATATTTATGATTTTAAAAAATTATATAAAAGAATAATAAAAGTTACTCACATGCTGTTGCAAAACAGTTGTCTTAGCCAACTAAGTAAGTTTTTGTAGAAATAACTGAAATCAGAACAGTAGTATTTGATTGGATAAAAATCAGTCATAATATATTCAGTGTTTAGAAATTTATTCTAGATTGAGTAAATGATGTAACAATTTTTCAGAGACCTCTGATTTGTAGTTTCTTTTCATTAAAATGTCATTGTGGTACCATTGGATAATTGGAAGTGAGTAACATAACAAATTTTCTAGTGTTTGATCGCCTGGCTAGAAAGTTTTTTTTAACCTATTGTAAAGATTTTTATCCTCAGTAGTGCTGTATTTTTAGGTTATTGTTTAGATCGTATATTTTCAATACTAATAATAAGCTCTCTTTTATAGGATGATAGTAGTGATGATGGATTCCTTGCTGATGACACTTGCAATTCAGAAGTTGGACAGTGGCATTTAAAGCCTACTATCTGTAAACAGTAAGAATTAACTATATATATTTTGCAAACTACATGATAATTTTTATTTACGTATCTTCATAGAATAAAACATGACTACATAGTTTTTTTGTTTTTGTTTTTTTTAAAGATTTTATTTATATATCTTTAGAGGAGAAGCCAAGGAGAGAGGGAGAGAAATATCAATGTATGGTTGCCTCTTGTGCATCCCTGCTGGGAACTGGCCTGCAACCCAGGCATGTGCCCTGACTGGGAATCGAACCGCGATCCTTTGGTTCACAGGCCCGCGCTCATTCCACTGAGCTACACCAGCCAGGGCTGACTACATAGTTTTTATCTAAACAAGTATTTAAGTAAAAGTTATAATGGCTGTCAAGTTCAGAGAGGAAAACTGGGTCATGCCCAATGTCTAAGGATCAAACTGGGGAGAGAGGAATCATTTGAATCCTCCTTTTGCTCATTTTCTGTGTGTGCGCACACAGACATTTCCACCCCAAATGAGAGTGCACCTTTATTGGTTTTCATAAGTAATATAATCTGTTTCTAGGGACTTCTTAGGTAATGAATTATTGCCTATCTGTAGATTTCATCTCTTTTGATTTTTTTTTTTTGTAGAAAATGTTGGCTGAAACTCCACTAACAGCTTTTGAAAAGAAAACATTTATAAAGAAAAATACAGAGACCTAGAACAGTTAAGAGATCTGCTCCAAATCCCATATAATTTTAGCCAGGAGGACCTTAGACCTTTAAACATTCCAGGTCATTTTGCACTATATTAGACTTCCTCACTTGGGTTTGTAACAATATTTTGAAGGTTGAGTCTGATTTGTATTGAGTGTTTAAAGTGGAATCTTGCAGAAATCACTGGATTTCAAGTGAATTCATGTATGTGATGATTACCTGTTTTGTTATCTGTAAAAGGTTTTCATTAAAATGGGATTATTTTCACCTACTTTTGTATATCCTTGCTTTTGGAAATTTGGAATATAATGTATTTAAATTTTCAAAATGGTTTTGACATCCTGCTAAAAGTCTTTAAGTAAATTTTATTGATTATACTATTACAGTTTTCCCAATCTTTCTTCCTTTATCCCCCCTCCATCCTGCACCCCCAACCCTCCAGCTTATTCCCTGTAGTTCATGTCCATGGGTTGTACGTATAAGTTCTTTGATTTCTCTGTTTCCTTTACCATTTTTTATCTCTCCCCATCTGTTTTATGCCTACCAATTCTGCTTCTTCTTCCCTGTACTTTTTCTCCCCTGTTCTTCCCCTCCCCTTTCCTGCTGAAAACCCTCCACGTGATGTCCATTTCTCTGATTCTGTTCCTGTTCTAGTTGTTTGCTTAGTATTTGTTTTCTTTTTTTTTTTTTCTTTTAGGTTCAGTTGTTGATAATTGTGAGTTTGTTGTTATTTTTACTGTTCATATTTTTTATCTTCTTCAACTTCTTAGATAAGTCCCTTTAACATATAATAATGGCTTGGTGATGATGAACTTCTTTAACTTGACCTTATCTCGGAAGCACTTTATCTGCCCTTCTATTGTAAGTGATAGCTTTGCTGAATAGAGTAATCTTGGTTGTAGGTCTTTGCCTTTCATGACTTCAAATACTTCTTTCCAGCCCCTTCTTGCCTGTAAGGTTTCTTTTGAGAAATCAGCTGATAGTATTATGTGTACTCCTTTGTAGGCAACTCTCCTTTCCTCTTGCTGTTTTTAAGATTGTCTCTTTATCTTTAATCTAGATAACTTAATTATGATGTGCCTTGGTGTTTTCCTTTTTGGGTCCAACTTCTTTGGGACTCTCTGGGCTTCCTGGAAGTCTATTTTCTTCACCAGATTGAGGAAGGTTTCCTTCATTATTTGTTCAAATATATTTTCAGTTCCTTCCTGTTGTTCTCCATCTGGCACCCCTATAATTCAGATATTGGAATGTTTCAAGTTGTCCCAGAGGTTCAAAAGTTTCTCCTCACTTTTTTGAATTCTTATTTCTTCATTCTGTTCCAGTTGGATGTTTATTTCTTCCTTTGGGTCCAAATCGTTGATTTGAGTCCTGGTTTCCTTCCTGTCACTGTTGGTTCCATGACTATTTTGCTTTATTTCACTTTGAGTAGCTTTCATTTGTTCTTTCATTTTGTGACCAAGCTCAATCAGTTCTGTGAGTGTCTTAATTACCAGGGTTTTGAACTCTCCCATCAGATAGATTGGCTATCTCCTTGTTGCTTAGCTCTTTTACTGGAGTTTTGCACTTTATTTCAGCCATATTTCTTTGTCTTGGCCCATGTTAAGTTGTAAGGGGGCAGGGCCTTAGGTATTCACCAGGGTGGGGCAACCCTCCTTGCTGCACTGTGGTGCTATCTGTGGGGGAGGGGTCAGAGAAGGAACAGTGAAGGTCGTCTGCTCATCTCTAGCAAACTTTCCAACAAACTCTCATGTGAGACTGGAAGTTTCTCCCACCATGGCAACCCCTGCATTAGTCCACAGTCAGCTCTGAGTCTCTGTTTCCTGTTCAGCCAACCCTGCCCACACTGTCTGCCACTTCTCTGCAGGTTCTCTGTCTGCCCATCTTACTGGTCCGGTTGGTCTGATTGATTGTATCTTTAATTCCTTGGTTGTCGGAGTTCCATGCAGTTTGATTTTCTGGTACTTCTGCTTGTTTATTGTTTTTAGATTTGTTGTTATCCTCCTTTTGGTTGTGCAAGAAGCGAAGGGTTTCTACCTACGTCTCCATCTTGGCTGGAACTCCATCCTGCTAAATTTTGAAGTATTTTTAGAAACCAGCTATGGAACTTCAGTGAAATATATTGATAACTAAGATATAATTAGATTAATATTCTGTTATTTGGTATTGAACATAACTGTGGATCTTTGTTATTAGGGTATGTATGTCTGTAGTTTTATTTTGCCCCCCCCGCCCAAGTTTTAATGAGGCATGCAAAAGGAATATTTGATTGTTAATGCACATCTCTTTATGCACTTTTAACATTATAAAGTGTTAACATGTGGTCATTTCTACCCTGCAGACCTTGTATCCTACTGATGGACTCACTCAGAGGCCCTTCTCGATCAAATGTTGTAAAGATTCTAAGAGAGTAAGTTCAAAGCTATACCTCGTACTTTTGTATTCTGGTGGAAATAAAGGATTGTATATATTTATATATGTATATTCTTATGATGTATTCATTATTACAGGTATTTAGAGGTGGAATGGGAAGTTAAAAAAGGAAGCAAAAGAAGTTTTTCCAAAGATGTTATGAAAGGCTCTAATCCAAAAGTACCCCAGCAAAATAACTTTAGTGATTGTGGTGTATATGTATTGCAGTATGTAGAGAGCTTTTTTGAGGTAGGTTTCAATTTATTGGATATGATATAATAAATTTAAAAATACTGTATTAGATCTTATGTTAGTATAAAAAATAATAGTAAATATTTTTAAAAGTTTGAAAAACTATAATTTCAAAAGTTATTTCAGAGAGCAAAAAATTTCCAAATTGGAGAAGTTTTAAGGCATAGAAAAGTTGCATATTTCATAAAATCCAGCACTTGGGACCTCATTTCTCATCACTGATCAACTCCTCCCTGCATTAGGTCTTTCCACTCTTTTTTTTCCTCTCAGATATATTTCTGGAGATGTGTTCATATTCACTGTCTTTATTCCCACGAATTCTACTTCTCAAATCTTTGTAATATGACTTTATCCTCAATCTTATATTCAAATTGTTCCTGACCTTACAGCACCATTTGACACTGACCATTTCTTTGTTATAACATTCTCTTCTTTTGACTTGAGATATATAAGACCACACATACTTCTCTTGGATATTCTTTACAATTATCTTGACTTCTATCTTTATTCACCATCCAGTGTACCACTAAGTCCTGTGAATTTTACCACTTCATATCAAATATGTTCAATTCTTTATTCCTGATGCCACTTTTGAAGTTCAGTATACTAGCATCACTATTATAAACTACTGCTTCCTACTTTCTGTTTTTCACAGCTCTTTTCCAAAAACCCACATCTAATCATGTTACTTTAAATCCTGTAGTGTCTTCCTGTTGCTCATGGGTTAAAGAAAAATTCATGTGGCATGCATGATCCAACTTCTGTCCAAGCTCCTAGCCTCACTTCCTATCATTCTCACTCTAGCAGTCTATAAACCAGCCACCTGAATGTCATTTTCTTATATTGTATTGTGTTCTTTCTCATCTCTAGACCTTGATACATACTTCTTCACCCTGAATACTTTTCTGTTGCTTCTGTCATTTTTTACTTGGCTAACTTGTACTTAACTTCAGGTTTTAGCTTAAACATCACTTTTTGGAATTGTGTTAAACCCCCAGATATGTAGTTTCATAGGATTCACTGCTTCTTCTGTCATAATATTTGTCATAGTCACTGTTTTAACTATTATCTGTCTGTCTAGACTGGGGTCAATAAACCTTTTTATAAAAGACCAGATACTAAGTAGTATTTTAAACTTTGCAGCTATATAGTCTCTGTTCCTTCTTGGTTCTCATGTTGTGGCAAGAAAGCATCTACTGACAACACGTAAATTAGTTAACGTGGCTGTGTTCCAGCAAGCTTCATTTACAAAAACAGGCAGTAGGCAGAATTTGGCTCACTAGCCATGGATGGCTGACCCCTGATGTAGACTTTAAGATCTGTAGGCAGAAACTATCTTATATGTCCAGTGCCTAACAAAATGCCTGGCATATGTTAGATAATAAGTAAACATGTACTAAATTAGTTATTGATTTCTCATTTTTAACTCTGGAATGCTTTTGTTTTTTAATCTAAACTGTTATTTCTTACAGTTTTCTAATGTGCATTTAACATTTTTCTTTTCAGAATCCAATTCTTAATTTTGAACTACCTGTGAATTTGGCAAACTGGTTTCCTCCCCCAAGAATGAGAACAAAAAGAGAAGAAATCCGAAACATAATTCTAAAGCTGCAGGAAGATCAGAGCAAAGAGAAAAAAAAGCATAAGGACACTTATTCAACAGAGACGTCTTTAGGTGAAGGAACAGAACAATGTGTCAGCAGTATCTCAGATTGACCGTTTCTGATGCTTGTCAGTGTTGTCTTGAAACTCAGTGACTGTCACCTTTGGGAACAGACAGTAAAGAACTGAAGTGCTCACTACTCAAAGTGATTTGGAAATGTTAATGCTTGTATAAATGTCATGTAATTAATTTCCAATGGAGTATGTATTAAGTCTGTAAATATGTTAATGAGGCCAATTTTTCCAGCATTTATAATTATTTTTTTCACTTGTTAGGAAGCTTTTGTTATGTATTTTCTGTTAATAGTAATTAAAACTGCAACTTCTAAACAGAAAATAAATAAAAAATATTTATAGGAAGAAATGATTAATTTGATGTTCTTTAATTAATTTGTATTAAAGTCCTCAGTGGGTGTGATATGTTTCATGGGAATGTTCAAGTATCTATGTAATTTTTTTGACCTTTTGCATTTGTCCTAAATAACTTGAAATATGAAAATAAGATGAACTCTAAGGCATTTTGAACAAGACACAGCTTTATGTGCTTGTATAGCAGGAAAAAATAACAGCTTTTTAAATTCATATATTCCCTTGTGTCCAGAAGCTCCAAAATGGAATAAATATTTATAATTTTACATAAATATTTAAGAAGAAACAGTAAGTCAAAGAATAATAACCTTGAATTATACTACTAAATAATAACTATATCGTATATTATTGTCAGCTACATTTCTGAAGACGTCTAAGGCTCAGGTTAAAACTATTTTGGTAAGTGCAGCTCCAATTTTAAATATCCCATGTTACCTTTCTATACTATAGCTTAAAATAGTCTACAATCTGTGATGTAGTTAATTGATAAACATTTTTAATCTGTGAACACAGTAAATAGGAATTTACTATTTTTTATAATGGCTTTTGCTATTTTTTCATTGCTCATTTTATTCTTGTTATTTTGATAAAGTATCAGATTTTGTGCATGAGATTTTTAGTGTAAATTATTTTTACATGTAAAAAAGTACTATCTTTAATCAGTTGCTTAATGCAGGAAAAAAAATCTCCTACCCTGAATTCCCCTTTTAAATTCCTAAAAATGTAATAGTTCTGATGACAGATTCACAACTCAGAGGAATCTTGCATTACCAGCTGAAGCTATTATTTTCAAATGAAATGTTATTCATTTTTTAAATTAACTTTGAGACTTGAAATATATATATTTTAAAACTTCTTTTGTCAAATAATGAATTTTAAAATGCACATACAACAAAAAATAGTTAACAAAAGGAAGGCCATTTTTATTATCATTAACTTTATTTTTAATCTGGCCATCTCTGGCATGGTGACCAACATTTTAGGCTATTTTTAATAAAGGCCGTGTGTGGTTGGAGTAAATGGGGCGTTGTTAACCAAAAAAAAAAAAATAATCTATTGAGATGCACTCATTAAGAGAAACTTTTAAAATGTAAGCTTAAAGAAGGTCATCATTGGCACTATCAATTATATTTTGTTACTTTGAGCTATCTTAACATTTTTAAATTTCTGGTTACATTATTTCTTTTTTTTAGGAATGTCCTAGAGCTATTAGCTCAGATATGAAAAAATAAAGAGTTCAATTTTGTTATTTACTGAATATGGACAAAAAATGGAAAATGTTTTTTAAAATGCCTGGTAGCAGTAAACAAAATTGATATATTTAATTTTTTAATGTATTGTATTTTGTCAGAACTTGAAGGTACTGAAAAAACTATTCTAAAATGCTTATTTGTTTTTGTTTTAATTTCTAATGGTTATATTTTGCGTTCTTAATTCTTGGTAAGAGAAAAATATAACTTGTTCTTTGGGCCATCTCAAGTCAGTCACATTTTGACATGAAAAATATAGATTGATGCCATCAGCTTTCTAAGAGGTACAGTATTCATATATTTGATATTTCTCCCACTCCATGTAAAATTCTATTATGAAAAGTTATACCAATGGCTTTGTTTACACACACACACAGACACACACACACACACACACACACACACACACACACACACACACACACACAGAAAACTTTGGAGACTGCCAGGTTGAACTCCAAAACTACATTTGAGAATCTTTGGTATATATGCACATTTACTTGAGGGTTGTGTACTGTAGTACTGTCGTATATACTTTAAAGTGGCTACCAACCCCTTAGAACATGTTATTAGAAGTTGTGAAACAGAATTTTAAAGTTTAGTGGTTTGTTGCTAGACACTGAAACTGCATGATGAGTATCTGGTGTCTTACCTCATTAGATAGATCTGTTGTATTTGTTTTCTTGTTGGATAGAATAACAGTTAATCATTTTTAGAAGAGTTTTAGATTACTTGCCATAAAAATTGTATGTGTCTTACCTCTTGGTAGTTTAGGAGCAAAGTAGACATTTAACTACTTCTTTCCCTTTTGTATTGCTAAGACAGCTGAAACTTAATGTTATTATTCCAAGTACACATAAATCTCAATAATTTAAGCATAGTAACCTGTGCTTAAATTATTAGCTATATGTAGGAAGTTTTATTTGAAAGGATAAAATAATTATTTAAATTATATCTTGTTTTAAGTCACCAAAATAAATTCAGTATTTGTTTCTTTAAAAAACTATGATATTTGAAGATTTTAAGATACTAAAAAAAAAGGCTTTAATTTCCCAGACATCACAGATTGTACTTAAAGTCGCAGACAATTCACTGAACAGGAATAATAAAGAATATATTTTAATTTGTAAATATATATATCAAGAGTTGGTGGAGTAAAGCTATTGGAATATGATAGAAAAAATAACTTAGAAGAAACAGAACTTTTAAGAGATGAGGTGGTGTAGTACTGTATATTTAGAAGAGATACAGATAAGGTTGCTGTAGAGATTACTTTGAGGACAAAAGAGAGGAGATTATTGTGGGGGCATACTACAGACTGTCTAGCCACATGAATATAAGTGTATAGTTTACCCATAAGACAGTGTAACACACAGGCAACACTGGACTGTACTGAGAAATGTAATCTAAAGAATGTGCTAAAATACTCCAGCAGGACTTTTGGTACCTTTGTTGTTTTTCTACTCTTAGGAAGAAGAAAAAGGGTTATGGAAACTGCTCTTCGAAACTTAAATTTAACTCAGAGGAAGAATTGGTTGATCAAGTTGAAGAAATGTGTACCTTGAGGGAAAGTAGTCCTACTATCTTAATTCTGAGAAGCCATCAAGGAATAATGGTAGGGCACCCTAAACTACTATTAAAGAAATCACAATGGAGTATACTCAGGAAAATACCATAGACCCATGGTCTGAAATGAAAAAATTTAAAAGCTTACAATTCTTTATTATCTTTATTACAAATAACAGCTAAATTGTCCTTATTGTTAAATTATTACAGTGAAGAATATCTTATCCAAAGCAAGGATTTTTATCTAGAAATATAAATCAAAATCACCTTGTGAACTTTTTAAAATACACATAACTCAGGTCTTAACTCCACTGGTTCCATGTATTTTCAAATAATTCCTCACGACATTCTGGTATGCATCTTCTGTGTCAGGCCACTGATTTGAAAGGATCCATGTATGTTCCTGACTGCTTTAAAATTTCACCTCCCAAAGGTAATAAAGCTTGTTTGCATTTTCTTTCAAATGCTTTAGGTACCATTTTACTCCCTTCCCCGCAAGTTCTCATTAAGAACATGATAAAAGGTCAATGATGAGAACTCATATTGTCCTGAAGGAGAGGATGACTTAAAAACCATGCTCAATTAAAAAAAAAGAACATAATAGGAGAAGTTACTAAGTTGCTGTTACTAAGCCTTGAAAATTTTGAAAGAAAAATTTTAAGGTATTCAAAGGTTAGAGATGGGCAGATCAATCTTGCTTTTCAAAAGGAAAAAAGATTCTGCAAATTATAAAATACACCAAGTAGATAAAATTCTAAAGTGAATTATATAAATGAATGATTTGTGAACTCTTAAAGGTCACTAGGGAGTTATGGAACCACTATAATCAAGGTTTTTAATAGCCTTCTGGACTAGTCAATCTTGAATGCAGCCAGACTAGCAATTCTCGAAGTGTGTTTGGTAACCCTAGTCTTGAGGGACATTTATAAGTTCTGTGGTCAAATAAATTTCTAAAAATTTTAAACCATGTTAAGCAGATTTCTTAGAGTTTTTAATATTGAATATGCTAATATGCAGAATGATTTAACAAGAGAAAAACAGAACACAGCATGCCTGATAGAGAATTGGGACATATCTTCCTCTTGTGCACTGGTTCTCTAAACTGCCTTATAAATGCTCTGGATCAGAAGAATGAGTAAACGACTTGGGGTGTGTTTGTGAACTGAACTTTAAGAAAAGATGCTTTTGAAACTTTTCTGAGGTTGGTTATTTACATTTTATTTCACTAATAGTTGGGTATATGATTTGGAAACTTGAAAATAAGTGACTAGTGTCTTGGGAAAATGAATTTTTATGTAAAACATTTTTCTATAACCACTAATGAAAAAATTACACGTCTAATTCATATATATATAAGTGAGTTCTTCTAGAAAAAAGACAGATCTAATGACACAAAACTTTTTTTGAAGACTTTATTTATTTTATTTTTGGAGAGCAAGAGAGGGAGAGAAGCATCAATGTATGGTTGCTTCTCACACACCCCCTACCTGGGACCTGGCCTACAACCCAGGCATGTGCCCTGACTGGGAATTGAACCTTTAGCCCTTTGGTTCATAGGTTGGTGCTCAATCCACTGAGCCACACTAGCCAGGGTGACACTAAAGTTTTTGTCATCAAATCCCCTAAACTCATCACAAGTAGAAATTGTGCAAAAATATGAGTGAACTGAAGACTTATTGGGAGGCTTAACTGCTAGCTTACACCTCTCCCAACTTCCACACCATCATCTATTTTAGAATTAAACTGCAATAGACAAACTTTATACCTAGAAATGTTTTTCTTTTGAGTAAAGCTGCACAAAAAATCACTATTAACCTAATATTCTTTCAATATTTTTATTCCCTTAAATAACTGAAAACAAGTTGTTTAAGCCTGTTAAACATTTACTTACTGTTACATTGATCATAATTAGTTACATACATGTTGACAGGAGGGGATTTGATCCAAAACAAATTAGATAAAGAGGAACTGATTCTTAAATATTGAATAAATGTTTTGGGTATCCACTTTGCATTAAGTATTGGATATTTAAAACAACCAAACCTGTATAATGTTTGCATTATTAACCAATATCACCTCAATAAATTTAATAAAATAAATAAAACAGCCAAACAGATACCATCTTCTCACCCTCATGGAGCTTCCCATTATGGTATAATGGGAAAGGTTATACCAAGAGGTTAATCAGCCTCACAAATTAGTAATATCAAATAACTGCCATGCAGGAAAAGCATAATGTGTATATATTCAGAAAATAGAGCCTAATCTGGGAAGGCTGGGGAAATCTCCCTGGAAAAAGTGACATTTAACTATTGGTAGAGATAAACTGAACAAAGTGTGAGAGGACGAGAGAAAAATTGTGTGTGTCGCTTGTACAAGGGCCCGGAGGTAGGAAGATGTATAACTTTTCCTAAATGATAATGGCTTCACTTATTAACTATGTATTAGATGTCAGACCTTGTTCTGAGCTTTTTCAGTGTATTAATTTATTTATTCTTCACAATGACAATGTGAGGTATGTATTGTTATTACTCCCAATTTATAGAAGGACAAACTGAGGTCCAAAGAAATTGTTTCTCCAGCAAGACTGGACTAATAACACACCATCTTACCCTAGAAGTTCGGTTAACCTGGCTAGATAAAAGAAATTGAAAAAATAAGATGTACATATTTTTTAGAGATGCATATGGTTGAATCTTGATTACTATGGAAATTGGTTGTATGGGTTCATTAAACTGTTATCTTTTAGAATGTTTAAACATTTTCATGATTTTTAAAATAAAATTAAAGAAAGCTTGTGCAACTGGAGCTGCGAGTAAGGTGGAAAGGTAAGCTGGGACCTGATCATGCAGGGCCTTGAACCATATTCAAGATTTTGGTCATTATCCTAAAATGTCACTGAAGTATTTCAAGCAGAGGAATAACATGATAAACTGTGAATGCTATAGGAATCTCAATGGCAGTGATGAAAACATTAGAGGAGGTGAGGATGAGTGCAAACGTCATAAGTAGTTATGAATTACCATATGGCAAAAGGTACAATTATGCCATAGGATGCTAAAATATAAGACATAATTTGGAGATTGCATTTGAGATGTTCTTTTTAAAAAACACAACAGCAACAACAGGAAAGAGTGTTCCTTTGCTCCAGTCAGAACTTTCTTTATTTTATGAACACATTATTGTCAAAGATGCCTTAAATATGAGTGAGCATAAAGCTGAAAATTGGACATAGAATGATTAACTGAAGGTGTTGACAGATAATTGACTTTAAAAACAAAATTATAAAGCATGTGAAACTTCCAAAGGAAAAGCATTACATTTTTTAAAAATACCAAAGTATTATATTTTTAAAACATAAACATAATAAAAAAGAAAGTGTAAAATAGCATAATTAATACAATTATGCTAGGCCATTTGTTGCCTGACATTTCCAAACACACTTCTTAGGGAAACTGCCCAAAGTACCTGTGGCATAGCTAGTCCCCTCCCGTTCTAGTGTTTACTCTGTCACATCTAATTGGCCTTAGGATTGTCCCCTGATTTCAAAGAAAGTTAGTTTGTAGTTATATGACCTAGAAGATCTTTAAAAACAAAATAAAGAAAAACCAGTTGGATCTGATCACTGCAAATTTAAGTAAGAAATATTTGCAAATTGAATATAGCAGAGAGAGGAGAGGACTGTTAAAATGAGTCTACTAAGGTACCTTATTTCTAAGGTAAACTGTGTATATATGTGCATCCTAGATACTGCATATATTTATAATTTAACCTCTGAATTATGGCTATATCTTATCAAGTAAGGAACAAATTTTCATCAGAATCACTTGAAAGTCTTGATAAAACATACTACTGGGCCCCATTCTCAATTTCTGATTCAAGGTTTTCTTCAGAGGGCCCTACAAATCTGTGTTTCTAAACAAGTTCTCAGGCAAGATCACTTTTTGAGAACCACTGATGTGTTTCTTCTTAGTAGCATTTTCAGCCAAATGTGTGAAAACCTTTTCCTGCAGGTTAGACAAAGAAAGCAAGCATCAAAGCATCTTGGATTCAATGAAGTACCATATGAAATTATTTTATCATATCTACTTAATAGTATTTGTAATTATAATTAAACATGTAAATAACTCGGTCATGGGAACACCACATAGCTTTGCTATTTTTTAAAATTGTTTTATTCTGGATTTATCTTACCTTTATAAACTATTTTAACAATTTTGTATGTGTTCTTTCATTCCTCCCCCTGTATTCATATGATTATCTATAGTAATATATGTTTAAAGATGTATCGTTTTTCTTATAAAAACTGGAATAATAATATAAACATTTCTCAGAATCTTCCTTTTGTCTCTCAGCAGTATCTTGTGAAAAACAATTTAAGCCATTAGGTATAATCAAAGTCAAAATCAAGGATATGATGGACCACAATTTAGCCATTCCCTTAGCTCTGTCACTCTTGATTTGCTTGGTTATATGCTATAGTATCAGTTTCAAAATCTCAGTGGTTTATCCTCCCCAAAAAGTTTTCTTTGGTCATGCTCCATGTGCAAAAGAAAAAAGCAGGGGAGCCCTGCTCATGTTACTCAGCTATCCAGATTGATGAAGCTCTAGGTTGATAGAAGATTCTGCGGCCTTACAAAGGATTCTACTTCCTTACAAAGTAGGAAGGGACCCTGGTGAGCAGCACATTGACTCAAAGCTTCGACCCAAGAGTGGCATATCACTTCTAATCACACTGTACTGGCCTCAGCTAGTTAGGTGACACTCCTAATTTTAAGAACAATAAAGAAAGTTGTTTCACTTTTACCATATTTCCAGAAGAGGAATGTTTTTCAGCAGTTTAAATGACTACTGTATTACTGATGGGCATTCACTTTATTTCCAGCTTTTCTGCAACCATGAGCATGTAATGTATCTCTCTGTTTTTATCTCCTTATACTCTGGTAGTTTTATTCTTGGGAATAGATTCCTAGCTATTTCTAGATCAAAGATATATGTATTTTTAATTATTACAGATATTATCACCTTGTTTTCCAAAAGGATATAGGAATTTACATTTCATCCACCATTTTATTAAAATACAAATCTTCCTACATCCTCATCAGCAGTAGGTATTAGAACTTTTTAATTTTGCAAGTCTTGTGTATGTAAAGCTCTTTTTCATCATTACTTTGGTAATGATATATTACTAAATATTACCATCATTTGGTAATGATGTATTTCCCTTATGTGTGGTTTAAATTTATCTCTGGTTAAAATTTCATGACAGATGTACCTACTATCTTCTATTTTTCCATTGAATTGGTAGTTGTCTTTTTTCTTCTATTAATATATAAACCTTCTGCATGTTACATTATCATCTGTGTTATAAATATCTTAGTAATCTATTGTAGATTTTGTTGATATTTTCTATAGAAAATATATTTTCTATATTTAAATTTTTATGCATTTCTCAGTTTTCAATCTCAGTTAAGAGGCTTCTTCTTGACTCATGATAGTACATGCAGTTACATACTTGTAAGGTTTTTTTTAAAAAATTAAATCCTCACCCAAGGATATATTGATTTTAGAGAGATAGGAAGGGAGAGAGAAAGAGAAACATCAGTGTGAGAGAGAAACATCGATCAGTTGCCTCATGTATGAGCCCCAAACAGAGATCAAACCTGCGACCCTCTGGTATACAGAACAATGCTCCAACCAACTGACCCACAGCACCAGGGCTCAATTATAGTTTACATTCAATATTATTTTGTATTAGCTTCACGTGCACAGTATAGTGGTTAGACAATTCTATACTTTGCAAAGTGCAATTTTTTTTAAGTATTCAAACTGGAGTTTATTTCTGTGTAAAGCAAAAGATATGGGTGTTATATGCTTAATTTTATTTAAGATAGTCGCTTGTATAGACATCATTTATTAAAAATACTTTCTGGGCCCTGGATGGTGTAGCTCAATGGATTGAGTCCCGACCTGCGAACCAAACAATCATGGTCCAACTCCCAGTCAGGGCACATGCCTGGGTTACAGGCTAGTTCCCAGCAGGGGACACACGAGAGGCAACCATACATTAATGTTTCTCTCCCTCTCTCCTTCCCTTCCCCTCTAAAGATAAATAAATAAAATCTTTAAAAAATAGCTTTTGGCATTAAGATGATTTTCCATCTTTGTCATATATTATTTCACTATAAGTTATTTCTGAAATTTCAATTTGGCTTTTTAATTGGTCTACACATTACTTCATTATGCCTCATAATTGTAATATGCAGTGAAGCTGTAACCAAAGGAAGTTTATAGACTTAAACACCTTTATTATTAAATCCAAAAATAAAGGAACTAAAGTTAAAAAATTAGAAGCAGAACAATAAAATTCACTTCGTTTTTTAGATTTTATTTATTTATTTATAGAGAGAGAGGGGAAGGGAGGGAGAAAGAGAGGGAGAGAAATATCAATGTGTGGTTGCCTCTCATGCACCCCCTACTGGGGACCTGGTCTGCAACCCAGGAATGTGCCCTGACTAGGAATCCAACTGATGACACTTTGGTTCACAGCCTGCACTCAATCCACTGAGCTATACCAGCCAGTACTTATAATTCACTTTTGAAAAACTAGTAAGAAATTAAGGAAGATTAAAATTAATGAACTAGAACTTACTCCAACATATTACCATACCCTGTCCCAAGAAAAACCCACAAAATTTTTTAAAGATAAATTAGATAATCACTTGAACCTGATCAAGGATAAAATAAAATGGGAGAAGGAAAATAGAAAGGAGGCATATCACAGATACAGGAAGGCTTTAAAAATTGACTTTAACATTCAACTATTTCATGCCATGAAAATAGGCGAAAATCTCCTAATTAATGGTAATATGAGGCCAGCATACCATAAACAAAAAATTCTAGTAAAGGTGATGTCAAAAAGGAAAATCTAGAGATTATGTAATATATGCTTTGAGACTGACAAAATCTAAATATTGGCAGTTACAATTCAGTAATAGCAAGTAAATAATAACCCATGACATGGAAGGTGGGGGGTGGGTAGGGCAGGAGAGAGTAATGAGGAGGAAATGGGAACAACTGTGAACAATAAAAAAAATATCCTATGACCAAGTTCAAGGATGTTCAGTATCAAAAATACAGTGTCATGTCAAGGATTAAAGGCAATTTATATCACATAAAGTTTAATTGTAACAATCTTTAAATGAGAACAGAGGAACCTGTTATAATGTTGACAATAGCTTTCTAGTAACATACATTAAATGGTGAAACACTTAAAACCAATTAAATGAATATGAAGCACTAAATAGACTTTTATACTATTCAACATTGTTTGTACTTATAAGTAGATGTAATAACAAGAAAATAACTGGTAAAATTTGGAAATTAGAGATAAAAGTATGTTTTTGTTGAGTAGGTAATTATGTAACTAGGGAAGTTAGGAAACCTGTTTTAAAGAAATCAGAAAATTTGGTACATTGCCTGGATAAATACACAGTGAGAATCTAGATAAGAAACTGGAAAAATTATTCACAATAATGACCAGGAACTATAAAATACTTAGAAATAAGTTTAATAAGAAAAGCATGTGCCCTGGCTGGTGTGGCTCAGTGGATTGAGCAAGGGCCTGCAAACCTAACAACTGCAGTTCGATTCCCAGTCAGGGCACATGCCTGGGTTGCGGGCCAGTTCCCAGCGGGGGATGCATGAGAGGCAGCCATACATTGATATTTCTCTCCCTCTCTCCTTCCCTTCCCCTCTAAAGATAAATAAATAAAATCTTAAAAAAAAAGAAAAAAGCGTGAACTGACTGAACTAAACTATTTCATTGATAAGACCTACAGGAATGGAAGAATACAGATAATCACATTCTTGATGGGAAGGCATAATGCTATAAAAATCCAGTTCCCTCCTAATATATAACTGTAATTTAATTTTATATGATGTCAGTAGGATTACTGTTTCAGATTTTAAAATTTCAAAGCTTATATAAAAGAAAAAAATGCCTGAGAGGAGCCAGGACAAGAGATAATCAGAGTGTCTGACAAAACTGCCGTAAACAAATCAATACCAAATCTGAGGAGGAAGACAATAAAATGAGGTATGATTAAAAAGACACAACAGGCTAAGACATAGGAAGAGAGATAAGATCACATGCAAGAGACATCAACAACACAGGGTAAGAACAGCAAATACTGAAGTAAGCCAGTAATCCAATTGTTCATTTTTGCCACCCCTTTATCTGCTGTTCATTTAGATTGTGAGGTTTAGATAAATTGCTGCTTGTCATCTCAGCAATACTTGAAGTGCTAATTAGCATGTTTTAATAGGTCCTTCGTTTGTTTTTAATCCTTAAATTGTTAGATTTAGCTATAAGTAGGATAACCACATGACTCCTGGGGAGAATTATTCTCTAGACATAGTGCTGGATATGATTTCCTCAAGTTGCCAACCTAAAAGCCCTGGGCAAGTCAAGGTTCATGGACTGGAGAATCCATCCATTCTCGGATAGGGAATGGTTTTCTGACTTTTCCTGACTTCGTCAGGCCTTTTGACAATGACACCACTAATAAATATGTTTTAGGTTTTGTCCCCATATAAAAATCCAGTTGTGTGTACAGCCCTCTCCATCACTATCTTTTCCTCCCTGCATCTCCCTTCCCCACATTTCTCACACACATACAAAAAACTGAGTTTCAGGAATATATTTCACTTATTTGAAGATAATATTGAGTTTAAAAAATTTGGGAGTATTATTTTCTAATTCTGTTCATTTTCATTGTTATTGGCATGATCAATATAATTTCCCTAAAAATATTCTAGAATATCCAAAAGCAAAATTAAAATTTTTGATTGTACCCCAAAATAACTGAAGACATTTTTATGAATTTATTTGATAACTTAGATTGGTTATCTTTACATTATTAACAAGTACACAAATATATTTCATTAGGAATACATATTTCTTTGGCAAGACAGATTTCCTAACAGCAATTTTTAATTTAGTTTTAGTTTTTAGTTTTTATTTTTCTCCTTTTAATTCAATTTAGTGGGGTGACAATGGGTAACAAAATTATACAGGTTCCAGGTGCACAATTCCACATAAATCATTTGTACACTATTGTGTGTTCACCACCCCAAGACTCCTTCCATCACCATTTATCCTCCCATGCCCCACTGCACCTCCCCCAGTCCCCGCCCCTGGCAATCACCAAACTGTTGTCCCTGAGTTTTTCTCTTTTTTCCTTCTTTGTTCAATCTTTCCACGCCCCCGCTACCCATCCCCCACCCCCATAGCTGTCAGCCTGCTCTCTGAGTTTGTTTCTATTTTGCTTATTCATTTTATTCATTAGATTCCACATATGAGTGAAATCATATGGTACTTGTCTTTCTCTGACTGGCTTATTTCACTTAACATACTGCTCTCCAGGTCTGTCCATGCATTGCAATGGGTAAGATTTCCTTTTTTTGATGGCTGAGTAGTATTCCATTGGGTAAATGTACCACAGCTTTTTTCATTCAGTAATCTAATGATAGACACTTGGGTTGCTTCTGTATCTTGGCAATTATAAATAATGCTGCAATGAACATAGGGGTGCATATATTCCTTCAAATTAGTGTTTTAGGTATCTTTGGTAAATTCCCAGAAGTGGAATTCTGGGTTATAAGGCAGTTGCATTTGTAATTTTTTTGAGGCGACTCCATACTGCTTTCCGCAGTGGCTGTACCAGTCTGCATTCCCACCAAGTGTATGAGGGTACCCTTTTCTCCACATCTTCATTCAACACTTGTTTGTCGATTTATTGATGATAGCAATTCTGATAGATACGCAGTGATATCTCATTGTGGTTTTAATTTGCGTTTCCCTGATGTTATGTGATGTTGAGCATCTTTTAATGTCTATTGGCCATCTATAAGTTCTCTTTGGAGAACTGTCTAGGCAGATCCTTTGCCCATTTTTAAATTGGATTTCTTTTGGTGTTGAGTTTTATAAGTTCTTTATAAATTTTAGATATAACCCCTTATCAAATGTCTTGGCGAATATGTTCTTCCATTCGGTGAGTAAGTTGTCTTTTTATTTTGTTGATGGTTTCCTGTGCTGTGCAAAAACATTTTAGTTTGATATAGTCTCATTTGTTTATTTTTTGTTTCCCTTGCCTGAGGAGATATATCAGAAAAAATGTTGCTATGAGAAATGTCCAGATTTGACTGCCCATGTTTTCTTCTAGGATTTTTATGGTTTCGAGTCTAACATTTAAATCTTTAATCCATTTTAAATTTATTTCTGTGTATGGTTTAAGGAAGTGGTCTAGTTTCATTTGGTTTTGCATGTATCTGTCCAGCACCATTTATTAAATAGATGATCTTTACCCTATTATATGTTTTTGCCTCCTTTGTGAAATATTAATTGCCTATAAAGGTGTGAGTTTACTTATGGGTTCCCTATTCTTTTTTCTTATATTTTTATTTATTGATGAGAGAAAGGGGGAAACACATGGATTTGTTGTTCCACTTATTTATGCATTCACCAGTTGATTCTTATATGTATGTGCCCTGACCAGAGATCGATCCTGCAACCTTGGCATATTGAGATGATTCTGTAACCTACTGAGCTACCCAGCCTGGACCTCTGGCTCTCTATTCTGTCCTATTGATCTATGTCTGTTTTTATGCCAGTAGCATGCTGTTTTGGTTACTGTGGCCTTGTAAGAATAGTTTGATATCAGGTAGCATGAGTCCTCCAACTTTGTTCTTCTTTGTCAAGATTGCTGTTGATAGTAGGAGTCTTTTTATGGTTCCATATAAATTTTGGAATATTCTTGTTCTGTGAAATACATCATTGGTGTCTTGATAGGAATTGCGTTGAATCTATAGATTACTTTGGCTATTTTAATGATGTTAATTCTTCCTATCTATGATCACATTATGTGCTTCCACCTATTTGTATCTTCATTTTCTTTCTTTAGTGTCTCATAATCTTCCAAGTACAGGCCTTCACATCCTTGGTTAGGTTTATTCCTAGGTTTTTTTTTTGAAGCAACTGTGAGTGGGATTGTTTTCTTACTTTCCATTTCTGATAGTTCATTATTGATGTATAAAAATGCACTGATTTCTGGATGTTTATTTTGTATCCTACTACTTTACTGAATTCAGTTATCAGTTCTAGTAGTTTTTTGGTGTCATTTTCAGGATTCCCTGTATACAATATCATGTCATCTGCAAATAATGATAGTTTTACTTCTTCCTTTCCAATTTGGTTGCCTTATATTTCTTCAGGTCTGATTGCTGTGGCTAGGACTTTCCAGCACTATGTTGACTCAGAATAGTGAAAGTGGATGCCCGTCTTGTTCTTGATTTTAACGGACACGCTTGTAGTTTTTGCCTATTGAGTATGATATTGATTGTAGGTTTGTCATATATGGCTTTATTACATGGAGATATGTTCCCTCTGCTCTCACTTTGCTGAGAGTTTTTATCATAAATGGGTGCTGGATTTTATTTAATACTTTTTTTGGTATCTATTGATATGACCATGTGGTTTGTGTCCTTTATTTTGTTTATATGGTGTATCATGTTTATTGATTTGTGGATGTTGTACCAACCTTGCATTCCTAGAATAAATCCCACTTGATCATGGTGTATGATCTTTTCAATGCATTGCTGGATCATGTTTGCCAATATTTTGTTGAGGATTTTAGCATCTGCGTTTATCAGGGATAGTGGCTTATAATTAATTTTCTTTGTAATGTTTTTATCTGGTTTTGGAACTAGGATAATACTAGCCTTGTAAAATTAACTTGGGAATCTTCCCTCCTTTTGAAGTTTTTGCAATAGTTTGAGAAAGATAGGTTTTAGTTCTTCTTTGAATGTTGATAAAATTCACCCTTGAAGCCTTCTAGTGCAGGACTTTTGTTTGTTGGGACTTTTTTGATTACTGCTTCGATTTCACTAGTTGTAATCTGTCTATTCAGATTCTCTGATTCAGTTTTGGAAGATTGTATATTTCTAGGAGTTTATCCATTTCGTCTAGATTGTTCAATTTGTTGGCATGTAGTTCATAATATTTTCTTACAATCATTCATACAATATTTCTTTGGTGTCAGTTGTTACCTCTCCTCTTTTATTTCTGCTCATAGCAATTTTTATAAAAGGACTTCTTATTCAATAATCATGACATTCATTTTAATATGACTCTTCTAAGATAAAGTAATTAAAAATTCAGAAAACTTAAAAATTACTGAAAGTATCAAGTAGAATATTATTTTTTTTATCCTCACCCAAGGACATTTTTTTCATTGCTTTTAGACAGAGAGGAAGGGAGAGAAACATAAATGAGAGAAACATTGATTGGTTGCCTTCCATATATGCGGCGGGACTGGGGATCTTCTGTGCCTGGACCAGGGATCAAACCTGCAACCTAGGTATGTGCCCTGACCTGTAATTGAACTGCTCAACCTTTCAATTAGGGAATGATGCTCCAACCAACTGAGCCACCCTGGTCTGAGCTCAACTAGAGTATTATTTTTATTTTTATCTTTTTAAATAAAGTATTTTAAAATATAAACTTCTATTTAAAGTATAATTTACTTAGAGAAAAAGAGCATAAATGACTGTATATATAGCTCAATGAATTATTGCCAAGTGAACCCAACTGTGTAACCACTGCTCAGGTTAAAAAGAAACAAAACATCATTAGCATCTCGGAAGCCTTTCATATGCCTATTAACCTACCAACCCCTTATAATATATCATTTGAATCACTAATAAGTACAACAGTATAGCTTAGTTAGCCCTGGACAGGTACCTCAGTTGGTTTGAGCATTGAACAGATATGCCAAAGTTGTGGGTTTGACCCATCCCTGGTCAGGGCACATTAAAAAAAGCAACTAATGAATGCATAAATAAAGTAGAACAATAGATAATTTAGATTATTATTCAGCGAACACTAACTACCTACTCATCCAAAATAAGACTATCCTGTCCCCTTGAAGATAGGCTTGGTCATCTGACTTTCTTTGACTAATGGAATGTGGGCAGAACTAGCATGCACTAATTCTTAGCCTAGGCTTTAAGAAATGTAGGAAGTTTCTGACCTCTGACACAATAAGAACACACCCCAGGTAGTAATTAGGCCTTTCAAGAATGAGACATATAGAAAAGACCTGAATATACTGCTAACCTGAATTAGAATTACCCCTGGAGACATATACTTGCCAGTGAGAAAAAGAAGTGCTTTTTTGTTATATACCATTGAAATTTTATTGGCTACACAGCAAAGGTTGACATAATAATTATTTAGTAAATCTCAATACAGCCTAAGAGAATGAACTCAGGTTATTACTTTGTGAATCCATTTAATGCTTTGTGGAAACTTATGGCTATTATTAATATTTAACTCTATTATTAATATTTAAATAAATATGGATAATATTTAACTCTGCCACATATTTAGACACTTCCCGATAACCTGGTACTTCTTTGTTTCTATTCCAGATAGCACTATTTTTAGGACAGGGAAACAAGTCACTACCAATATTTTCATTTATTTAACAAACATCTTTCTGAAGAATATTGTGTATCACTAATATGTTTAAATAGTTCTCCCCATATCCATTCTTTTCCTGTTTTTAAATATTATATACATTGAATTTTTGTATTTTATATATCAACTTTAAATATTTTATTCATAATCTTGAGAGAAGATACAATTGATTTTTGCTTATATATTTTTTATAAGAGCAACATCACAGAATATTTAACACATGAAACTGAGGATAACTGGTAAAAATGAAAATAAATATTTTGAAAATTCATATTTTAGAAAAATTAGATAAAAATATATTGTATACGAGTTCTTTGTAAATGTTGAATCACCTGTGGAATAGCGATCTACATTTAAATTTGTGTTCCCATGAAGAATTGGGCAAATCCCCTTCTCTTCTATGATAGAGTTCTAAAATGTTCAAGAATCTTCCATTCTGAAGGACCTCTGCTGTCAAGAGTGTGGACCTGGGAAAGCTCAAGTTCATGTAGCTCAGTCTCATCCCACAAATGTTTACTAAGTGCATGTCTTTTATGTACCAGCTGACTCTGGATGTCCAAAGACAGTTGAGCTCAGCAAGCTCACAGACATGTAAATAAAACATTTAACAAAATAGGAAGTGTGCTAACGTTCTGCACAGGTACTTTCAGTTGACATTAAATCCAATCTGAAGGTTGAATTATATTGATGACATTAATATCTAAATATAGATTAGTCACTGAAAATGACTGATTTATTATCAATTTGGGATTAATGTATAAAAATACAATTTTGCAGTTTTCAAACTTCATTAATTTTTTGTTGTATTTTCTGGAGTATTTATGTAGGCCATGAAGAACTGACCTCTCTGAATTGTTATAGAATTTTTTAATTCAAATTATCTATTTATAATATAGATGCTTGTGGTTTCCTTTCTTGAAATTAATTCCTTTGTTTTTCTACTTTTTCAAAGCTTCCTTAAATTTTATTTTATATTTCATTTTTTTAATTAAATAATATCTATAAAATCACTGTAATGACTTACTCATAATATGCAACAAAAATAGATATACAACTACATTTCTTATTATATTTCTGGAAGTATAGGTATAGCAGCAAGACTTCTGGACTAGGAAAAAATTTTAGAAGTTGGTATATGTTTTATATAAATTACTATGGATTTTTAATATTTAGATTTCATCAATACTACATACAGAAATCCTAATTGACTTCTTGTATTAATCTCTATATTTAAAACAAAGCTAATTTCAAACATTTTTATCATCAGTTTTAATTTTAAAGATTTAGTGTTTCCATGCACAATTATGTACAAACTTTTCTAGCATGTAACAAGTTCAAGATTGTATGTGAATGTGTTCTTTTTCTTTTTTTTCAAATATTTTATTTATTTATTATTAGAGACAGGGGAAGGGAGGGAGAAAGAGAGGGAGAGAAACATCAGTGTGCAAGAGAAACATTGATTGGTTGCCTTTCACATGCCCCAAACTGGGGGTGGTACTTGGGCCTCAGCTCAGGCATGTGCCCTGATGGGGAATCAAACAGGCGACCTTTTATTTCAAAGGTTGGCACTCAATCCACTGAGCCACACCAGCCAGGGATGAATGTTTTCTTTTTAAAGTATTTGTTTACATTATTTGTACATGGGATTGGGTAATATGCTGTTTATAAACCTTGTTTTAGTTTGCAAAATATTTCCAGTTTTGCATTATCTTACTTAGTCCTTTCTCTGAGGAGGAGGTATTATTATTGCTATTTTATCGATGAATAAAATTGAGTATCAGTGAGACTAAGTGATTTATTTATACAGATCATGGACCTGGACAGTCAGGCCTGGAATCTGGTTTCTCCTCTCACATTCATTTCATGTTAAATAAATTTTAATATAATTCTGCACCTTCAGAATGGCCTTCACTCCTTTGCATTTTTAATATCTACAATTTGGTTAGGTTACATTTAACCCATTTAAGTGTGAAGAAAAAAAATCGATCCTTCTCCACCTCTTTAAATTACTGCGCTCGAGTTGAAGATCACAGATAATAGCAAATAAGATGAAAGATTATTTTAAAGACATTTGACAGTTCAATTAAAGTGTTTGAAGTGATCTTTGGTTATATTTGTGCTGTTGTTTTAGTTTTAATTATAATGACACTAAGAACAGGAAAAATTAGCCAGAAGTTTAAATAAGAGAAACTATAGTTACAGAAATTTCTAGGGGCTAGAATAATAAGAAATATTTAGTGATCTGGTTAAGGAATTGTTTTTAAAAAGTATCTATTGATAAATGACATTTCAGCTTTAATTTTGTCCTTTATATGGGAAATATTTTAAAAGTACATTAGCCTGTTTTCTAGAGTAAATTCAAGGATGATGTTGAAAACATCAATCTTTTTACAGAAAAGATTAGTGATTTAACAGTGATTACATCAATCATTAGTTTCTTTTTTAAGTAACGTATGGCAGATGCAGATGTTGGTGCTATATGAGGATGAGCAAGGATAATAATACCCTAAGGGAAAAAATCATGACTATCTCTTTAGGGATCTGCTTATTTCCTGTTTTATTTTCCTATAAATTCCAGGTGATTACCATTAATGCAAACTTGGTAATAACTGAAGCAATGACCAAAACTTCTTTTAGAAGTTACAGTGTAAATATTCATTCATTTATTCATTAAATAAACACTTGAGTGCCTACTCATTCCTCTTTTACAAGGTTGGAGTAATGATAGAACTTTTCTGTATCAATCGGTGTTCTTGGTTGAAGATAACAGAAACAAACTCTGGCTAAATTATCCAGAAAAAGAAGGTATTGGTAGAATATCATGTAGCTCACAGAATCACTGAGGTGTGTAAAATGTGCCCGTTCATAATCTAGAACGTCACTTTTGGCACTGTCACAACCAGACCCTGTTTGCTATAATTATCCACACCATTGTGAATTATCTGTCTCTGCATCTTTGTATCAATTTATCCAGATTCCAAGTTTCAGGTGAGAGCATCTGATTGACTTAACACTGGTTGCCAGATAGTGGGGAGCAGGACTTTGGCCAAATTCACTTGCCAAAGTATGTGGTGGACCTTACTCCCACCAAGACTCAAAATTAAGAATTCTCCACAAATAGGATGGGAGTACAGAAGCTAGAGAGGCAAAAAGCAAATGCTCACCACATTACCTCAAAGGGCGGTGAAAATGTAATGGGATGATATACGTAAAGTGCTTAGCACAGTGCTGGCACA
>PVKM010002731.1:0-62499 GCA_004027735.1 Carollia perspicillata | reverse complement strand
TGGAACTGGAAAGCATTATGCTAAGTGAAATAAGCCAGGCAGTAAAAGACAAATAACATATGATCTCACCTTTAACAGGAACCTAAGCAACTAAACAAACAAGCACGCAAAATATAGCCAAAGACATTGAAATAGAAAAGGGGATGACAGTATCCAGAGGGGAGAGGGGAGGGAATTTCAGGGAAAAAGGGAGGGAATTATAGGAACAAGTATAAAGGACACATGGACAAAAACTAAGGGGGGTGGAAATGGGAGGGAGGTGGGGAGCACTGGGGGGGGGTGGCCTGGGACGGGAGTAAATGACAGAAAACTGTACTTGAATAACAATTAAAATTAAAAGAAATCCAAACAAAAAAAAAGTGAAAAGTACATGTAGTAAGAGGTTAAAATTCCAAATAAATGGACTTTTGAAGAACAATAAATAAATAAATAAATAAATAAATAAATAAATAATAAACAAACATCTGTCATTGGCTTTAGAAAATTACCATTGATTCCTTCTTCACATATTGCTGTTGTCACATTATATCTGTTCTTCTGTGACTACAGTTACACATTTTCACTATATCTCAAATGCTCTTTATCCTTTTATCTCAACATCCTTTAGTCTGGATATTTTCTTCTATCTTCCATGTCATTAATTCGCTCTTCACGTTTTTACAATCAGTTATTTTATTCTGTTATATTTTTTACTTAACTGATGCAATCTCCCTCATTTTTAGTTTATTAAACATTTCAATCACACTTTTTATAGTCCATGTTTAATGACTGGTATTTGAACTTTCTGTTCATCAACTTCTTTTTGTCCTATTAGTTTTTGGTGATTTCTCCTCTTTCTGATTTGTGTATAAACCATGTTATTTTCACTTGACACACTGAGGCTAACTGTGAGAGAAATGCAGAGAGACACAGAGGCTCTGAGTAATGTTTTCTTCTTTCATCTTTATTTTTTTCAGCCAGACTATGGAAGATCAAATTAATACCAAAATGATTGAAAGAATGTTAACATGGATTTGAGTCATGTAGAGGGTTTATATATTTCCAGTTAAATCTTACTTGTAGGGCATATCCTTCTGAGGTCACAATGAAAGTGTGGAGTAATTATAAGAGTCCCTTATTTTTCACTTGCTATGAACTCCTTTTTCATGTATGTATTTATCCTCACTTCTCTTCTGCCACAAGAAACTGCAGAAAATTCTGCTTAGCCTCTTAGCTAATAACTTTGCTTTTGTATACTTAGTATTTTAGCCATTATTTTCAAATAAGAAAATGCCTAGCGGGAATAGATGGTATTTATGTTTGGTTCAATTCCCTGGGTTTCTCTCTATGGGATCTAGGACCCACAAGTCTTCCTTGCCTTTGTCATTCTCTAATGCCCTCAAACAGATTTTAAATAACATTAGATTTTCTTATTCTCCCAGTGAGAGGACTGATCTGAAATAAGGCAGTCTGCCATTATCAAAAGTATAAATACCTCAGGTGTTAAATTTTGTTTAAAGCCATTTTCAGCCTCTTATAGAGGTGATCACAATTTTTCCCTTATATCTTTTAACAATACAAAGCATATTAATGAATTCTCATAGTATTCATACTGGCACCCCTGGAATGAAATAATGCATGTCACAGTGTGTTATTTTTAAATATGCTACTAGAATCTATTGATATTTAAGACTTTTCCACTGATATGGATAAGTGCAATAAATGCATGTTTCTCTTTTTGTGCAATCTTTACCAGGTCCTTTAGTTGTGACTCATAAATAAAAACAATTTTCATATTTTTCTTGTTTTAAACTACATTTAGAAAAAGGGTAATTTTTTTTTTTTGTAAAGCACTCTCCACACCATACATGGTCTCCAATAAAACTTTATTTGTAATGAGAGTAGTTGGGCCAGGCTGTCCCACTGGCCACAGTGGAAACTACTGCTTTAGAATCATTTGTGTAGCACTGGAATTATATAGTATTTGAAAATTTAGTAAAATTTCTCTGCAGAACCACCTAGGTCTGGCACTTTTGTATGGGAATAGTCATTTAATAACTTTCTCATTTCCTTAAACTTTCTGTCTAAATTGGTGTCAAATGTTGACAAATTTATTTCCCTAGGAAATTACTCATTTACCTAGGCTTTTTAATATACCTGCTTAAAGTTGTATAAAATAATATAATGTGAATGCGTAAAATTTTCCTTAGCTTTAGAGGGCTTCCTCTTTGTTTCAGGTATTATTTGTGCTTCTTTGTTCCCTCCCTATTTTTTTTGATAATGTCAGATAGCAGTTTGCATATTTTATTTATTCAAAGAATCAGCATGTTAATTAATTTTTAAGGTAACTTAAAATCAGGAGAACTAACTTTTCATCTTTGCCTCTTCTGTTTCCTTTTGCTTATTTTCTTGTTTTTTTTTCTAGCTTGATGTTGAATTGATTTATTAAATTTATTTAGCTAATTTTTATTCATAAGTATTAAAGGCTATGAATTAATTTATGATAACTGGTTTAATTACATTTCATAGATTCTTATATGTAGTATTACATTACTATTAATTTTTATATATTCATTTTTATTTTGTGGTTTCTATTAGACCTAATAGTTGTTTAATAGTTTTTAAATTTCCAAGTAGAAAGTAATTTTTGTTTTTTGATTTTTTTTATTATTGTGTTTCACTATTCATATGAAATGCACAATCATGTATATGCTTGGGGACTAATCCATTTTAAGGATTTTTCTTCATCAAGGTCACCCCTAAGTGTAAATGTAATTGAGTATCTGTGTCCAGATAGTACCAACCAATCATGTGGCATCTATGAACCAGACTTGAACTATGTCCTCTTTTATCAGTTTTAGCTACTACCCTCCAATCCCCTAACACCATATATGTAGGTTGAGAGAAAGACATTGTTGCGACAGATTGAATTCTGGGATTTCTATTTATCCAACTTATTCATGCCTTTTGAACAGCTCCAGGCTGATTTCCTGAATATGCCACTTCCACTGTAAAATGGATTGTCACTTCCCTCACCAAATGGTATGACTCAACGAATATGGTAACATCTAACTCATGATGGACAGCTCAAGTTTCATAGTCAACGGGTATCCCATGGTTAGGTATTCAGTCTTTACAAAAGCTCATCAGCACACTAGGACTTCCTTTGAAAATGGAGAGTAGTGTTGTGACTCTCTTACTGGGCTTTCCAATATAGCATTCTTATCTGCTAGATATATTTATCTCCATCAGATCTACTAGATTATAGATACCAAGTGGTAAAGCACTTTGCAAACTGGCTTGTACTTAGTGAAAAGCCCTGTTTTTGTTTTTGTTTTCCCTAGGCCCCATTCAAAACTATCAGACTTTTGCACAACCTAGAAAAAAATTTATTTGAATAGTAATTTCAAGGGGTATTACATACTATTATCCAAATCCAAAAAGGTTCACCAAGTGATATGACACTTTCTTAGAAAAGTACAAAAATGTAGGCTTTACCATAGAAGACACACCCCTGCACATCCCATACCCTCAGATCCTCAATACCACCACATACAGAGCAAGGTCCTAGACCTTTGAAGGATTTTCTTCCCACCCTCCGACACGAGTCTTATGAGTTATATAGGTACTTCCCACTTCTGCTAACCAGATCCAATTAATATCATATAGCAAGAAAAGTGAGTTGTATCCTTTCGAAAGAATGTCAAGAAAATCAAGGTTCCCGAAGGATATATGATGACAGAGAAGAAAAATAATAGTCCTAGGAAAACACTGTGAAGTTATATGCTTTCCTTTCTATAAAAGCAAGCTGCATTTCCTGCTGATGGACACTGAATTCACTAAATCAATAGCTGATTATAGCTGGCCAAGATAGAGGCATAGGTAGATACACTTTGCCTCCTCCCACAACCAAAAGAAGGACAACAACAAATTTGAAAACAAAAAATAACCAGAACTGCCAGAAAATCGAACTGCATGGAAGTCCGACAACCGAAGAGTTAAAGAAGAAATATTCATCTAGACTGGTAGGAGGTGTGGAGATGGGAAGCAAGGGTGGAAAGGACACGCGGCAAGGTGGTGGTTAGAGGACTGGGGCAGGCAAGGCAGCAGCTGGCAGAGCAGGCAGTCCCACATTTGTGAGGGGATAAAGCATAAAAAACAACCGAGGAGTGAGATAGACTGTGAAACCCAGGGTTCCAGTGCAGAGAAATAAAGCATCAAAACCTCTGACTGAAAAACCTGTGGGGGTTGAGGTGGCAGGAGAAACTCTCAGCTTCACAGGAGAGACCCACAGAATCCTAGGACGTACACAAAACCATCCAGCCAAGAATCAGCACCAGAAGGGCCCAATTCTCTTGTGGGTAGCAGAGGAAGTGACTAAAAGCTGGCAGAGAACTGAGCCAGTCAATGTCATTGTTGCCTCTTGGACCTCTCCCCAACATATAGTACCACAACACAGCAACATGGGTTGCCCCTGCCCTGGCAAACGTACTAGGCTGGGCCCCTTACTATGTAACAGGTGTGCCGAGACAAAAATATACAGCCCAAATGAAAGAACAGATCAAGCTCCAGAAAAAACAGAATTAGGGGATGAAGAGATAGCCAACCTATCAAATGCACAGTTCAAAACGCCGGTAAACAGGATTCCCATAGAAATGGCTGAGTATGGTTGCAAAATAGAGGAAAAAGTGAAATAAAGGGAACCACCGTGAAGGAAAGGAAACCAGGATTCAAATCAATAGTCTGGAGCAGAAGGAAGAAATAAACATTCAACCAGAACAGAATGAAGAAATAAGAATTCAAAAAAATGAGGAGGGGCTTAGGAACCTCCAGGACAACTTTAAAAGTTCCAACATCTGAATCATAGGTGTGCCAGCAGGAGAAGAAGAAGAGCAAGAAATTGAAAACTTACTTGAAAACATAATGAAGAAGAACTTCCCTAATCTGGCAAAGGAAATAGACTTCCAGGAAGTCCAGGAAGCTCTAAGAGGCCCAAAGAAGTTGGACCCAAGGAAGCATACACAAAGGCACATCATAATTACATTACCCAAGATTAAAGATAAGGAGAGAATCTGAAAAGCAGCAAGAGAAAAGGAGACAGTTACCTACAAAGGAGTGCCCATAAGACTATCAGCTGAGTTCTTCAAAGAAACCTGGCAGGCAAGAAGGGGCTGGAAAGAAGTATTCCAAGTCATGAAAGGCAAGGATCTACATCCAAGATTACTCTATCCAGCAAAACTATAATTTAGAAGGAAGGTCAGATAAAGTACTTCCCTGATAAGGTCAAGTTAAAGGAGTTCATCATCACCAAGCCCTTATTATATGAAATATTAAAGGGACTTATATAAGAAAAAGAAGAAGATCAAAACTACCAACAGTAAAATGATAACAAACTCACAACTATCAACAACTGAACCTAAAAAAACGACAAAAACAAAAATGAACTAAGCAAAAACTAGAACAGGTACAGATTCACATAAATAGAGATCACATGGAGGATTATCAGTGGGGAGGGGCAGGGGGCAGGGAGAGACAAAACTAAAGGAGTTCATCATTACCAAACCATTATTATATGAACTGTTAAAGGGACTTATGTAAGGAAAAGGAGATTGAAATTGTGAACAATAAAATGGAAATAAATACATATCTATGGACAACTGAATCTAAAAACCAAACTAAGCAAACAAGAATGGAGACAGAATCATGGATGCAGAGAGCATGCTGATGGTTGTCAGATGGGAGGGGTTTGTGGGAACGAATGAAGAGGAAGGTGAGGGCACTAAGTACAAATTGGTAGTCACAGAACAGCCATGGGGATGTAAAGTACAGCGTAGGAAATGGAGTGGACAAAGAACTTGTAAGTATGATCCTTGGACATGAACAATGGTGTGAAGATTGCCTGAGGGAGTAGGGGTGCTGGGGAAGGGAGGAAAGGGGGAAATTGGAACAATTGTGATGGCATAATTAATAATATATACATATACCCTGGGCCTATTTAGCACAGTCTTCCTTGGAGCATCAGGAGGTAAGACTTCCTTTAAAGCTGCCTTAGAGGGCCTCTGCCATGTCCTAAATCAATAATCAATTTTTCTGAGTTATCTTATTTTCAAAGAACAGTGTCCAGTTCTTTGGTAGGCAAAATAATAGCCCCACAAAGATGTCTATGCCTTATCCCCAGAAGCGATAAATGTTACCTTATTTGACAAAAAAGAAAAAAGACTTTTCAGACACATGGTTTGTAGAAGTGGGGAGAGTATCATGGATTATCCAAATGTTCCCAATCTAATCAATCACACAAATCCTTAAGAGTGGAGAACCTTTCCCAGCTGTGGTTAGAAAGAGATGTTATCATGGAAGAAGATCAGAAAGATATGTTGTCTCTGAAGAGGAAAGAAGGGGGATATAAGCCTAGGAATCTGTATAGTCATAAAAGTTGAAAAAGGCAAGAAAACAGATTCTCCTTCAGAGCTCCCAGAAAGGAATGCAACCCTGGTGATATCTCTATTGTAGCCCAGTAAAACTCATGTTGGACTTCTGGCCAACAGAACAGTAGGAAAATATATTTACATTGCTTCAAACTACTATATTTCTGATAATTTATGTTGGAATAGAAAAGAATATAAATGGCATCAAAGAAAGCTATTTTATTTTATCATTATTACAATTATTGTTGCTTTTTTATCAATAAAGCACTACAAGTACCTGATCTCCCATTGTTTCACCTTTCTATCAGCCCCTCATCCCAATTAATTATAGGAAAATGCTTGACTAATTGTGATGTCACTGCACGAAAGTGTTTAATACTCTTCAATGGGTTCTTTGACTTTAGATAGGAGACAATCCCACTGTACGATCCCATCCTGTGGGTCTGCAATCTATAACAGGAGTCAGCAAACTTAACATAAGGGGCTTGGTAATAAATATTTTAGGTATCACAGGCCATATAGCACTGTCACACTGCTCAGCCTTGCTCCTGTAGTAAGAGAGCAGCCACATACAATACGTTAGTGGATTAGTATGGCTGTGTTCCAATAAAACATTTACAAAAACAGGCAGCATGCTAGATTTGTCCCATGGGTTGTAGTTTCCAATCCTCAATCTAGAACAGTTTTGACAACTATTGTCTTAACCAGGGTCCTGGAGAAAACAGCCTGAGGCAAGGCTTAAATGCTAATGTTTCAATGAGAAGTACAACCTCAGGGCTGTAATAATAAGGAAAAGTAAGGCAGATAAGTAAAAGAAGATTTATTATCACACTAACCACTATTTCACTGAAAGAAGCAGAAGAGACTATCAATTACTTAGCAAGTGTATCTACTTGGTGTTGCAGGATGTCTCTAACAGTTTATATGGAAAAATCATGATTCAGAATAGCCCAACCACAGGGAGGGAGGGAGGGGGAATTATTTTATGTGCCTTGCCTAATATAGGTCAAGGTTTTCTCCATGAGAAGTTAAACAAATACCCCTTTACTTCAGAGTTGTGTCCTTTGTCCCCTCTGTCAGCTATTAGGGAAGCCAGAGCTCAGGCTTTGTAGTAGAACACATTATCTGCATTCGGAATTAAAGGGAGGAGACAGAGACTCAGAACATAGCCACTCAACTTCAGGAAGTAGTACTGCATGAAACTGACTAAACCTGCCAAAACTGAGGTGAAACAAACAGCCTCGGGTATGGGGTGAAGCAAGGCTGAGCGACTTAGACATACACAATACTATGTATAATACAGACATCTCTCATTTCAAGGACACTCTCTTCTATTTGATAAACTACTATGAAGTTTCTTTAGTAAACATCTTAGGGAGAGGGTGGTTTATTTTCTGATTTTATAATACAATCTTGTTTCAGTACAAACTGTAACATAAGTAATTTGTTCCTCCTTTCACTTCACCAACGAGCCTCAATGGAAGCTTTCCTCTTCCAGGTTGAATTTATCCCAGAAATGCAAAAGTGTTTAAATTTAAAAGACCTATTAACATAGTTCAACAAAATAACACAATAAGGAATAATCATCTTGTGGCCTGACAGTTAGCTTTTTTTTTTTTTGTAATATAAGTGCCTGAATAAGCTTTTAATTGCTAAGGCATCAAGTTAAAGGACATCCATCTCCAGTAAACTCACTGTCAGCTACAAGACTAGACAAAGACCTTCACCACCCATGAGTTCCCTTATTTTTAGCTTTTCTAAAAACTGAATTTATTGGGGTGATGTTGGTTAATAAAATTATATAGGTTTCAGGTATACAATTCTATAATAAATGCATCATCTGTATATTGTATTGTATGTTTACCACTCACCCCAACTCAAGTCTACTTCCATCACCATTTATCCCACCTTTACCTTCTTCTACTTCCCCCGATTCCCTTGTTTCTTAAAAAGCTTAGATTGATTTAGATAGCTGACAATTTAACTGCTGGTTTGTTTTTCTCTTTCTGCATTTTACTGCTCTTACATTTTAAATTTTCCGATAAAGAGCAAAACTGCTAAACCCTAGGGTCCCCACACTCAACCCCTAGAAAAGCAGAACCCCAGGTCCAGAGGGTTGCTCTCCCTACCTATGACCTCGCTTCTATTGCCCCAGGCATGCCCTTTGCCCTCCAGGACCCGTGAATAATAAACCTTGCTTGTGGAACTTCCCTGGGGGTTGTTGCTGAGGTGTGTTTTGCAATCATAAAATACCCACAAGGGCCAGTCCAGCCACAACACTGACTCCAAAAGCAGAGATGTCTGTGGGGTCTCACCTCAGACTCAGATGTTTGCCCCCAGGCATTTCTAGCCAATAGCATCTCTATCAATAGGCTGAGACCAGCACAAATCACATCTCAATATATGTGGAAAAGCATCTGAAACCATTAACAATTTAAAACTTTTAGGATATTAAAAATAAATGAAAACTTTTTAACTTCATGAAAGCAACCAACCAAAGACCTGAAGCAAACATCTTACTTAATGTTGAAATCTTGCAGGCATTTCCTTTGTGGTTTTGATACAAAATAAAGTTCCCATTAAAACCACTTATATTCAACACTGCACTGAGTTCATATGCAGCAAAACAAATACATACATAAAAACTATAAATATTGAAAGGAAGAAATAAAATTTTTCTATATTTGCTATACTTTTATAGAGAGAGTATTCCTGAAAATCTAAGGATATCTTTAAAAACAAAACATTCAATGATGTACTTGAGTACAAAATAACACAATCAGTATTGCATATGCTAAAATTCAAGTATAAAATTGATTTTTAAAATGTTAATCACAGGAGCAACAAAATCTATAAGGCACTTAAAATTAAGGTAGCAAAGATATATAAGACTTTTGTGAAAAAAATTATAAAGGTATATAGAAACACATAAAAGCAAGCCAAGCTAAGTACAGAGTAGGGCAAGTTGTGAGTATACAAAATAGAGTTTATTATTGTATTATTTATTAATTATTGTATTATTTTCCATACTAGTAACTGCAAAACTACTTTTGCCCCACCCTGTATATTATGGTTATATCTTAATGATATAAATTTTCTCTAACTTATTTGGCATGTCCAAGTTGCAAACAATATCCCAGCAGGAATATACACAGAGCCTGATAAACTGATTCTAAATTTCATATAGTAGAATAAATGGTAGGAAAAAGCTAAGATAGGAAAGGGAGGAGGAGGAGGATCTACAAGATATCAAGATATTTTGTGAAGTTATTAAAATGTGCTATTAGTAAAACAATAAATATTGCCGTGGAACAGAGTAAAAAGCCCAGAAAAAGACCCACCCCAGTATGGGAACATGATATATGAGTGAGATGTCCTTATACATCAGTGGAAATGGAACTGATTATTTCAATAAATTAATTATTTACATGTAAAAATAAAAGTATACCCTTATCTCAAACTAAAATAAAATAAACTATATATATAGATTAAAATCTAATTTTAAAATGGAAAGCCTTAAAACTAATAGAAAAAAATAGGATTATATTTTCCCTCAGAAAAGGAAACATTACTAAGAAACAAAATAAAGGAATCAAATTAAAACTGATAAAAATAAGTAATTAAAATAAAAAATGTCTATGTGACAAAAGGCTACAAATGAAAAAATGGATCTATAAGAAGTCAAGGATTTATTAAAGGATATATGCTAATAAATAGTAGAGCTATAATTCAAACACATAGCTTCTGACTCTAATACTAATTTTTAAAAATTATACAATTAACACAAATTTTATTCCTTCATAAAATTTTGAGCACAAGTAAAATAAGAATAATTTTGACCATTTTCCAATCTCCAGTATCCTCCCCAGATTTATACACATACTTTCAGGCTTTCTCCCTTGGGTATTTGAATATACAAGTAAAAATACAAATGCCTTATTTAAGTGATTTTACACGCCATTTATGGTTCTGCAACTTTTTTTAAAGAAATGTAGCATTATGCTAAATGAAGTAAGCTAGGTGGTAAAAGACAAATACCATATGATCTCACCTATAAGTGGAACCTAATCAACAAAACAAACATGCAAGCAAAATAGAACCAGAGACACTGAAGTTAAGAACAAACTGACAGTAACCAGAGAGGAGAGAGGGGGATAAAGGAAAAAAGAATAGGAAAGGTCATCAGGGAACATGTATAAAGGACCCATGGACAAAGACCCGGAGGTGGGGGGAGGGGGGAAAGATTGAATATGGGAGGTGGGGGTGGGTAGGGTGGAGGAAAATAATAGGGGGAAAATGGGGATAACCATAATTGAACAACAATTTTAAAAAGTATGGTTTAAAAATGTGGCTTAAAGGACTTTCCATATCAACACAGTATTCTATGGTATGGATATATAAACATTCATTTATTACCTATTAATAGACTTTTAGGTTGTCTTCAAAATCTTGCCCCTTGATCATATAAATAGGTTAGATATCAGAAATGAATTTTCTAGGTCATAATAAATACATGCTTTCAATGTTGATAATGCCAAATTGCCCATATTGCTGATTCTAGATGCCCACTTCTCAATGCTTTTTCCATTACTAATATTATTATTTTTAATTTTTAATATTTTGCCACTCTGATTAGGAAGAAAATGGTATATCACATTTCCTTAGTGATTACTAGTGAGGTTGTTTCCTCCTCACTGCCACACCCTGCTCTCTTAAAGGCAAAAAAGGCAACCACGCCTTCAACTCTTAAAACGATCTTTTCTAGTAGATTTACTCTTCCGTGTTTCTAAATATATGTATATTGCCACTTCTTGTTTGATTAATTAGACATTACTTATTTCCTATTATGAAATAAAAGGATTTAGTAAAGTTCTTTACATATTTTGCATGTTCATTATTTGCCTGCTATATGTGTAGCAAATACTGCCCCTACTTTGATGCTTGTCTCTTACCATGATTGTCTTGTTATGCTATAGTCCTTAAAGCCTTTAGGCTTTGTGTCTTGCCTGAGGATGTCCTTATTCCACAGGAAGGACCCATTTCCTACAGCTTCTTTTAAAACTTCCTGAGTTGCAATTTTAATATTTATGTGTTTTCTCCATCTAGAATTTATTTCTGGGTGGTATGAGGCAGAGGTCATACCATTTTATTTAAAACAAATAGCCAATTGTCCAACACCATTTACTCAATAGTATATCATGTTCTAAAACAACTTCTATAAAATGTGCAAAATTCCCCCAAATGCCAGAACCATTTCTGAATATCTATTGGTCTTCTTTATACCCTTGAACCAGTATCACAATGTATTTCTTTTTCAAAAATGTCTTAACTATTCTTAAACATTTTCTTTTTCTTATGAATTTTAGAATTAGCTTTTGAGTTCTTTAAAAATAAATAAATTCTGATAATATCTTAATGGAATTATACTATATTTATGGATCAATTTGAAGAAATCCAATATTCTTTCTATTGCCATAAGGCCAGTTTGTTTTTCAGGTTCAATATTTATTAGGCTAGCTCAGTTTCTATCATTTAAAAATAAACAAAGAACCAAACCTAAACTAAATAATTTATTCAAGTGTTTTTACACTACATAGCCAAAATTATATACTTGAAGAAACAATATTTACATAAAAGTGACACTTCAGATCTTTTTATATTATTAACTTTGTTTCCTTATCATCAAAATAAAATTATGAATAATCAAGGTGAATAGGATTATTTCTGAAATCTGAGAACATTTTCTATATTATAACCTACTTATAAAAATCAAGATTGGGCTAATTATTGATTATTCAATATTGGTTATTTATCATTATCAAAACTGAATAGCAGAGGCAAGTGATTAACAATACTAAAAACTATATTGTTAAGTTCAAGCACAGACTATCTGAAAATTAAAATTGTTCCACGTGTTATACACCTTCCTCAACATTCTACAATTAAATATCAACTTTACCTTTAGGTAAAACTGAAGACTTAATTTGGTACCATTATTAGAGTGAATAATTCATTCATTCATTTATTAATATTTGCTTACTCATTCATTCAACATATTCTAATCTTAAATGACACTGAATGTCATGAACTGTGCTAGAGATATTAGGTATCAAATAATAGTAAGAAATACCTTTATTCAAGAATGAAGAAAATAAATGCAAGAATAATGGTATTGGAATACTCACTTTCCCTTCATCTCTTGGGCTATCACTTAAATGTACAACTGGACCTGGATGAGTCTTTGTGGATCTGTTAAATCAATTTAAAAAAGTAATTAAAAAATAAACATTAAAACACCTTACAACTAGAGACAGGAATGAAGAAATTAAGATTATACTGGAATACACTTCCAATATTCTGGGGCTTAGCTTAAATTCATTTGACTTTTGTGTTGTTTTCTTTAAGATTACTTTTCTCTTTCTTATTAATGTTATTAAAGTAGGTGTGATTTTTTTTTAAAAAATCAGGTTTAAAACTTAGATCCACATAACAATGGGATTCTTTATTATCTTATGTGTTTGTTGCCAAATCAGGGCCTCTGAAAATTTGAAATTAAATACATACTTATCCAAATAAAGGAAAACATATACAGCCACAAAGTTGATGCTGTAAACTTGTTTCAATCAAATTGAAAAGTTCATACTTGATATAAAATTTCATTTTGACATAAAATCTCTGACTTGTGCCTACAAGAAGTACAAAGGTTCCTTCTATTTAAAAGAAAATTCTCTCTCTAGTGATAACCAGCATACAGAACACTGACCAACCAGGGAAACAGTGTGTTGGTTATGTCTCATTTATCTAGTTTCTAAAGTAATCAGTAACAGATCATTACGAGTTTAAGAGCATATTGATAAAGAGATCTGTATTCTGTCAATATGACTTTAAATTTATTCTACTATGATATCTAGAATGTTTATTTTATATTTCCTACTTTAACTTAGATCATTGTTGAATGTGATTGTGTCATGACTAAATATGACATGACCTGATATGACCACCGATTTTACAAATCTCCACATTCTTTCTTCAGTGACCTAAGTGTACCAGATTAACTTTATTATAATTATACTGACATAGTATAATTCATTTTTAAAAAACATATAACATTATCAAAGATTCTGTACAAAGCAATAAAGATTTAAATTTTAGAAACTCTTTGGAATCAAAGTGACAAATTATGTAGCTCCAGATTCCCCAGATACTCACTCCTCAGAGTGACTCAAAGGAATAAATACAAACTTACTAGATATTTTGTTAGTGGTTTTGTCCTAAACTTTCTCATCTGAAAACGGAGATAGTAGTACTAACCCTACTGAAGGATTATGAGGATTAAAAGATATAGATAGCACCTAATATAATGCCAAAACATAGTACTCAATAAATAGAATGTATTATGATTGTTATAACTCATTGGAATAATGGAAATCAGAGTTACTATTTGCATTCTGGAATATATACAGGCAGAAAGAAACTAAACAAGACTTCATAAAAAGTTTATAAAGCTTTTAACAGTTATATCACACAAGTTTGGGAAGCCTTGAATGGGGCAATTAAATGTTTTCCTTTTCTAAAGAACTTCTTAGGGCTATATTATGCAAATGAGCAATGCAAATGTTCAATATTTTCCAAAATTATTGATCAGCAGAATCCTTTTTTGTTGATTATATTAAGGAAATCACTGAAATATACTTTGAGAAACACTAGTTAGACCATTTGCAAGACTTCCATTCAAGTTCTCAGACTCTAGAAAACACTCAAGTTTAGAAAATAATCTAGCATTAAATCTCTACTGTTTGTAATGATTTTTACAACAATATAAGAAATATAATTTATTGTAAAAGATAAAACTCAGAAAATACCAAAAGTTAAAAGGAAAAATCTCTCATTATTTCACTGCCTAGATACAATGACTGACATTTTGATGTATTTTTTCTGACCTCTTCCCTAACATTAAACTTCTAAAAAATCACCAAGCATTCCTTGCAAAACTCATGGCTATTAAAAGTTGACTTTAAAAATAAGAATAGCATCTTGTACACTCCAGATTCTGTAAATCCCACAAGAATTATGTCGGAGAAAATTATCAATAAACTTAAATTCATATATACCTAACAAATAATGCCCAGTAATTCTAAGTATCCCTATTTATTTTTCTTTCTCCCACTCACCACAATGGCTCTTGACAGTTTCCTTCATGGGCTTTCTGTTTCTATACCCCAAATATTGGTATTCTTTTGTCTTCTGTCCTAGACTGCCATCTATTCCCCTATTACATGTGATCATGAATTCAATGTCCCACAGGAGCCAGGCAGGTATTTCAAATGAGTTAAATAGGCTGAATAAGAACTATACTAAACTGGATAGCATATTACCCATCTAATAAGTGATACATATAACTCATTTCCAGTTAATCACTGACTACCAGGCAAGAATGCTGGATTAGAATTGTCTCATTCTGAATCTTTTTCATGAAAAACTGAAAATCTGAATTTTTACCTCTATAAAATTTTAAATGTTACAAATTAATAATTCAGACATTTAAATATTCTGATGGCCAAATAAAACATATCTGTGAATTGGCTCACTGTCTAACTAGTTTGCTACCTTTTTCCTATAAACTCTTCATGAACAATTTCATCTATTCTCATGGTTTCAATGAGAATGAGAATTCTGTTCTCATTAACAATACAATAGCTAACTATTAATACAACAATAAACTCTGTTTCACATACAATAGTAAACCTACTTTTGCCCCACCCTGTTTACCACATCCTACCATTCTCCCATACCAATTCCAGGTGAATGTTTTATAAACACATACAATCAACCAACCTTAAACTGAACTCATTATTTTATTTCCAACCTATTCAATCTCTTGCATTCTTTCACTAAGTGGCACCCTAACCTACACAGCTGCTTAAACCAAACATCTGGGGTCACTTTTAATTCTTCCCTATCATCTTTATATCTTCCCATAATACCCAAGTCTTGCCGCTTCCATCTTTTACTTCTTTACTATGTCAGCTTATCTCCACTCCAAAATTCACCATCATAATTTTCATGGAGAATACAATCTTTTCTCATTTCTCCATACCTGCATTCAGAGTAATCTTCCAAAGTGCAAATTTGATCCAGTCAGTTCTCTGCTTAAAACCCTTCAAAATCTAGCTCCTGACCTTAGAAAAAGTCCAAACTTCTCAAATGTCTTGTAAGACCTGTCATGTTATATACCCAGATTACTTCCTCAGTTTTATCTTTTGCTATCCTCTCCCCCAGCCATTTCCACCAACTAAACTACTTAAAACTGGGCATGGAACAAAAACTCTCTCACATACCCATCCTTTAAGCCTCTGTTCCCACTTCCTGCAATACCCTCTCGCCTCTCAGTTCTTCACTCATCTGACTGAAACTCATCTTCAGATCTCAGCATAGATGTAACTTACTTCACAGATACTTCTCTGAGACCCCATGTCTTTATTAGGTGCCCTCATGGAATTGCCACATTATATTTCTAGTACATTGTAATTGCCTTTTGACATAATCTCACTCTTATTAGAATGGAAGCCCCTAAGAAAGCAGAAATTATGTATTTACCATATAATACTACTCAATAAATATGTTTGAATGAGCAGTAGTTAAATATTGATAAACACTTATACTTGTGATTTAATTCAGAATTTCATGTTCACATTTTAATATGTAGAAAAAATAGGTTACATTTTTTAAAGAGCTAGGGCTACCCTACAGAAACAGCTATTTCTGTGCTATAAACTAGAATATATTTTCCCACAGAAACATTTTCAATGTAAGTTTTGTTCTGTAATACTATTTTGTGAGATGTTCTACAGATGAAATTAGGCGCGTTCAGGGTGGTATGGCTGTAGACAAGATATTCTACAAATATCACTATTTATATGAAAAATGTCTTCCAGTTTCCAAATCATCAATATATTTTCTTTTTTGAGAATTGAATATAATTACAATTCGGAGACTTCACAAAAATAGAAACAGGCTGAATAACAAACATTAAATAAAAAAGGATTTCAAGTAAGGACCTCAAAATAATTTCACATATCTCTTAAAGGCAATTCTGCATTTGCCTTACTTAGAAAATGCATTGTTAAAATTTGTGTCTAAAATTCTATTGTAAAATGACTTTTTAATTAAATGCACATTTTTATTGTCCCATATACTTGACATATAACAGTAAGTAGCATGCATTTTCTTCTGTGTCTCAAGAGGTAGAGAGCATTTAAAAGACTCTGGGAGATTGGAAGTTGGTATTTAAAATTGTATCTAGGATTTCCTGTATCTGCCTAGAAAGCAAAGATTCTACATTTTTTTAAAAAAAATAGTTATGTATTATATTGTATATTAATCAGGCACTTAAATACTTAAAAACTCATAGTCTTTATTCTAAGAACTAAAATTTGGGTAGCCTGTATTTATGTTTGACACCTTTATTGTCACTTTGGATAAATAACATTATTTCATAATGATACATAATCTTTTGTTCAAATATGTTTGACAACTTTCCCAGGGTTTAACTTTTAAGAGACTTTTCTTGACCTAAAATTGGCTTTGAGTCATTCCAAAGCGTCCCTGGAATGCCTTGGGGATTTGTTCTTTTTCCTTATGAAGAAGAAATTTTGAACTAATTAGGCCTACTTTATATGCTTAAATTACATGGGAAGCTTTGTCAAATAAAGAAATAATAACTATGTTCTATTTGTATACACAGATTTTATTATTAAAATGGATGTTCTAGAGCTTATATAAAAATCTCCAGGAATCTTAAAAAATAAAATAAAATTATATCTATAAAAATGAAAATACACTTTTGGAAATCTAGTGAGTAAACCAAAAAACAGTTAGGATGTGAATATTTCATGGACATTTTCAAGGGTGTGTACAACTCTTTAAAACACTGGATTCATATAGATATTAGATTCTATTCTGATGCCAAATTACATGTATAGGATCATATTATGAAAAATAAAAGTGCTTTATTTTACTGTAGTTTTTCCTGAATTTCCCCTGCTTTAAAATATATTTTTAAACTCTTCAATAGTCCTGAAATCATAAAGTATAGATTATATAGATATAAATAGGTAAAGTGTAAGTCACTATTTCAGGTAGTACTAATTTGTATTAAGAAAAGGATTTGTTAGGTAAATGAATGTGGAAACAACACCGAAAAAGTGGTAAAATATTTTAACCTGTTCAGATAATAAACTCTTCTTAATTATTTTACCATTATTCAACTGAACACAAATAATACATCTGTTATGATTTATACTACTGTTAAATTTTATAAAAGTTCTATAATTGGGTCTCTCAGGTTTACTTGTGTTTTTATCATGTCCTAAAACAATACTATGAAAACAAGCTTAATAAATAAGAGATATTTAATAGATATGTGAAGAAGCCCTTACTTGAAATTTTTTTTTAATGTTTGTTATTCAGACTGTTTATTGCTATTACAGGACTAAGATTGTAGGGGGAAAGCCAATACCAAATAGCTAAAAAAGTAACTATCTTTTTGGTGGAGACATATTGTTTATAGGATGTCTTTAAAAATACACATATAGAATGATAAAATATATGTAATCAAAATAGCTACAACAAATATAATTACAAATGAAAACTGTAAGTCAACAGTAGTGTGTAACTATCATACCAACTCTTCAGTAATGTCAGTCATTTAGTAGCCACTCTGTGGAAAGTGCCAAAATAAACCAAGTATGAAGAAAAAGAAAAGAGCAATAAACAAAAATTCTGCCTTGGAGCATCGCTTAATCTAATGACAGAGAAAAAACTGTCATTAATAAAAAACTCACTAAGACATAATACAAAAAGAATATTGCAACAAGAATGTAACTAGTAACAACCTTCCCTATTAAGTAATATATGCGTCAGTTGAAACATTGGGAATATGGAACAGTCAAGAGTCAAACTTTATGAAAATAGTCTGTTTTAATCAGCGTTTGGGGGAAGAATAATTTATGTACTTACGAGAGAATATGAGAGAATGAGCCAAACTCAAGTCAAGACTTTATCTTATAAAGGAACTAATAATGCATAAAGCATAAACATTTATTAAAGAAAAATTGTTTTTCTGATTAACCAGGAGAATTGTCTGTGTTTATACTACAAATAGATGGCTTAGAATTCCATGAAGTTTCATATGTGGAGGATTTCATATTTTATACCTGCAGAAATGTAAATATCAGTATCAAAGTGGTAATTGCCATCAACCACATACCCAAACAGCTGTATACATCACAACATTGAAATATTAATAAATTGATTCTACTTTGAACCCAGAAAAATATGTTAATGAGGCAAATGAAGAATAAGCTATCAATATTTAAAAAGTAGGTTTACAGTTGTTCATATGGAAAATAATGCAATAATTAATAATTAATAATTCAAGAATAAACTTCTTTGCACACTCACAACTGTACATCTACTTTTGTCCCACCCTGTATTGAACTGATCATGATTATTTTTACATAAAACTAACTGTAGCCACAATCCACTTGCCATTCTCAATGGAAGTAGCTATACTAAAGTTGACTGTAAAGAATGTGATGAGATTGCCATGTGTAACTTTTAGAACTAATATTTTATCATCAAATATGGCACACATATCCTTAATTACTTACAGTATTTGGAAAATCTAAAATTAGCATGTCTTAATACTACAATATCTATTGTAAAAACCTTTATGTTTTCAAATTATTTTGGCTGAACTTTTCACTCATATTAATCATAAATTAGTTTTAAAGTTTCAAATAACTGCAATTTTATATGTTACAAGCCATAAGAAATATTTAAGCTAAATAAAGTGATACTCAAGTTTACACTTACAGTTCAATTGCCTTGTTCCACATGATAACATATCCAGAAAGAATGAAAGATTCAATATTTACAATATGTGTATTTCCTCTTTCTGTTCCAACATAGAGCCATTTACTCTGGAAAGGTAGATGACAGTAAGTAATTCTGAAAGAAAGAAAATTACAATTAAAATATCTAAATTTATGTCAGATCAGCATTATATTTTCTTTACACTTATTATGTAGTGACAGCTATATAAACAATAAAATGTACTATGTACTCAAGTAGCATTTAGTTATTAGTGAGGACATAGGATAAATAACAATATATTATTAAAAACCACAATGATGATACCCATCATTAAATAAGTATCTATGCCTTGGCTGGTGTGGCTCAGTGAATTGAGTGCCAGCCTGTGAATCAAAGGGTTGTTGGTTCAATTCCCAGTCACAGCACATGCCTGGTTGCCAGCCAGGTCCCCAGTATGGGGCCTGTGAGAGGCAACCACACATTGATGTTTCTCTCCCCCTTTCTGTCCCTCCCTTCTCCTCACTCTAAAAATAAATAAATGAAATCTTTTAAAAAATAAGTGTCTAACATAGGCACTAATATTTCTCATTATGAAAATAGCACTACACAACAGATATATACTTCTGTTTTACAAAGAGGAAACTAAAGTAAAAAATTTTTGTTTTTCCAGCCAAGATGGAGGCATAGGAAGATATGCTTTGCTACCTTGCACAACCAAAAGAAGGACAACCACCAATTCGGAAACAAAAAACAATGAGAACTGCCAGAAAATTGAACTTCCATGGTACGGAAGTCCAATAACCATGGAGTTAAAGAAGAAATATTCATCCACACTGGTAGGAGGGGTAGAGACAGGCAACCTGGGTAGAGAGGACTCAGAGCAAGGCAGCAGCTGGCAGACAAGGCAGTCCACATTCACATGTGGATAAACTGGGTGGAACAGCTGGGGAGAAAGACAGACCACACAATCCATGGTTCCACAGCAGAGAAATAAAGCCTCAAAACCTGACTGAAAAAAACGTAGGGGGTTCTGGTGCTAGGAGAAACTCCTAGTCTCACAGGAGAGTATGTTAGAAGGACCCATGGGATCCTAGAATGTACACAAACCCACCCACCTGGGAATCGGCACCAGAAGGGCCCAATTCACTTGTGGGTAGTGGGGGAAGTGACTAAAAGCAGGGTGAGAGCTGAGTAAGCAGCATTGTTCCCTTTCTGACTCCTCCCCTACATACAGTACTACAACCCAACAATGTGGGTTGCCCTGCCCTGGTGAATACTCAAGGCTCTACCCCTTACAATGTAATAGGTGCACCCAGACAAAGAAATATGGTACGAATGAAAGAATAGACCAAAGACCTAGAAAAATAACTAAGCAACAAGGAGACAGACAACCTATCAGATGCAGAGTTCAAAACACTGGTAACCAAGATGCTCACAGAAATGATTGAGTACGGATACAAAATAAAGGAAGAAGTGAAGGCTATACAAAGTGAAATAAAAAATATATACAGGGAACCAAAAGTGAATGGAAGGAAACCAGGACTCAAATCAAGGATTTGGAACAAAAGTCAGAAATTAACATTCAGATGGAAGAGAATGAACAAACAAGAATTCAAAAAAATGAGCAGAGCCTTAGGAACATCTGGGACAACTTTAAACATTACAACGTCTGAATCACAGGTGTGCCAGAAGGAGAAGAGGAAGAACAAGAAATGGAAAATTTATTTTAAAAAATAATGAAGAAAAACTTCTCCAATCTGGCAAAGGAAATAGACATGCAAGTCCAGGAAGCTCAGAGAGTCCCAAAGAAATTGGACCCAAGGAGGAACACACCAAGACACATCATAATTAAATTCCCTAAGATTAAAGATTAGAGATTAAGGGGGTGGTTAAGAATAGTGTAGCAAGTGGAGAACCCAAGAACATATATGTTAAGACCCAGAGACATGAACCAAGCAGTGGGGGCAATGCTGAAGGGCAGTGTGGGGGTGGTGCAGGGTGGAGGGGAATAAAGGGGAGAAAAAAATGGGACAACTATAATAGCATAATCAATAAAACATACTTTAAAAAAGAATTTTTATTTTTTACTTATAATAAACATTTCAAAAATTTAATTTTTATTTTCAATGCTGGCAGCAAAGCGGCAAAACTGCAATTAACACCTATTCTTATTTAGTTCCAAAATTACAATCTTTCTATGAAGCTACATTGTTTGCTTCTTATTTTTTCAGTAATGTTCAGTTCAAATAAAAATTAGGTAAATTTGAAACAAAAATTTCAGAGTTGTCATAGAGTTTGTAGCTCTGTCTACTTATGATAAATTAACTACTGTTTATTCAGATGCTTGGCATCTAAGTAGTATAAAGAAAACTTGTAAGGTCAGAGATCCACTATAATATGACTTTTTTTTTTGCTGCTGTTCTGCCTCATCTTCACAGTGGGCTTTCTGATCAATTTTGGGAGCCTATTCCATAGCCAGAGAAACCGTGATTACTACATATGAAATCTGGAAATTTAACAGTCTTCTCTACATAGCATCATCACTCTTACTAGGCTGGCCTACTTATGCTCTTTAATCACTGTTAAAAAAAAACAGGAATAAGTTCACAGTAATCCCTTGCCAAACTTGTTACTGAATCATAATATTTCCTAAAGTTTACTAAGAAAAGGAGCTAGTAAATTGTGGAAAGAGCTACATGTAATTCTGATGCCAGAGAAACAGACCAATTTAAAAAAAGAAAGGCAAATGGTCAATTTCCAACAAGATTTCATCATGTACCTATTTATTTATTTTTCATTTTTTATTGTTGAATTTATTCTTGCATGTGGCATAAGAAAGCAGTCGTTCATTTTTCTGTGTGTATCTGTCCAATTTTACTGATACCATTGATTGAATAAACTATCTTTAGCCCATTGTATGTGCTTGCTTCCTCTGTCAAATATTAATGGACTAAAAAGGTGTTGGTTTGTATCTGGGCTCTCTATTCTGTTCCATTGATTTGTGTGTCAATGTTATGCCAGTACCATGCTGTTTTGATTACTATGGCTGTATAGTATAGTTTGATATTAGGTAGCATGATTACTACAATTTTGTTATTTCTCAAGATTGCTGTTGCTATACAGCACAACCTTTTGTGGTTCCACGGACATTTTTAAAATTTTTGTTCTAGTTCTGTGAAACACACCATTGGTATCTTGATACGAATTGCACTGAATCTATACATTGATTTGGGAAGTATGGACATTTTAATGATGCTAATTCTTCCTATCCATGAACACAGTATGCGCGTCCACTTATTTGTATCTTCATCTATTTCTTTCTTCGGTGTCTTGTAATTTTCCAAGCACAGGTCTTTTATGCCCTTGGTTAGATTTATTCCTAGGTATTTTATTCATTTTGAAGCAATTGTGAATAAGATTGTTTTCTTAATTTCTCTTTCTGATAGTTCATTTTTGACATATAAAAGTCCAACTGATTTCAGGATATTAATTTTGTATCCTGCTACTTTTTTGAATTCATCTATCAGTTCTAGTAGTTTCATGGTGGAATATTTGGGGTTCTCTATGTACAGTATCATGCCATCTGCAAATAAAGACAGTGTTACATCTACCTTTCTAATTTAGATGCCTTTTATTTCTTCTGTCTGATTGCTGTGGATAGGACTTCCAGTACTATGATGAATAAGAGAGGTGGACACGGACATCCCTGTTTTGTTCCTGATCTTAAGGCAAATGCTTGTAGTTTTTGCCAATCAAGCATAATGCAGGCAATGGGTTTGTCATTCATGGCCTTTATTACTTTTAGGTATATTCCTCAATTCCCACTTTGCTGAGAGTTTTTTATCATAAATGGGTGCTGGATTTTATCAAAACTTTTTTCATTATTAATATAATCATGTAGTTTTTATCCTTCATTTTGGTTATGTGGTATATCACATTTACTGATTCGTGAATAGTGTAGCAAACTTGCATACCCAGAATAAACCCAACTTGGTGTATGATCTTTTTGATGTATTGCTGTATTCAGTTTGCTAATATTTTGTTGATGGCATTCATCAGGGGTATTGGCTTATAATTTTCTTTTTTGTAGTGTTTTTATATGGTTTTGGTATTAAGATTATACTGGCCTCATATGGTGAACTTGGGAGTCTTTCCTCCCCTTGAATTTTTTGGATAGTTTGACAAGAGGTGCTATTTCTTTTTGGAATGTTTAGTAAAACTCTCCTTTGAAGCCATCTGGTCCAGGGCTATTGTTTGCTGGAAGATTTTTGATTACTGCTTCAATTTCACTAGGTAAAATCTGCCTACTCAGATTCTATTATTCATCCTGATTTAGTTTCAAAGGTTGTGTATTGCTAGGAATTTATCCATTTTGTCCAGATGTCCAATTTGTTGGTATACAGTTTTCTGGTTACATTTTCTTGCAGTCTATTGTATCTCTTTGGTGTCAGTTGTTACTTCTCCTTTTTCATTTCTGATTTTATTTAGGTCCTCTCTCTTTTATTCTGGATGAGTCTGGTCAAAGGTTCATCAATTTTGTTTATCTTTTCAATGAACCAGCTCCTGGATTCATTTATACTTTAATTTTTTTTCTGGTCTCTGTGACATTTATTTCTGTTCTAAACCTGATTATTTCCTCCCTTCTACCCACTCTGAGCTTTGTTGATTATTCTTTTTCTAGTCACTTAGATGTAGGGTTATGATGTTTATTTGAGTTTTTATTATTTCTTAAGACAGACCTGTAATGTTGTTACTTTTCCTCTTAGGACTGCTTAAGCTGTGTCCCACACATTTAGGGTTATTGTGTTCTCATTTTCATTTGTTTCAAGGTATCTTTTGATTTCTTCTTTGATCTCATTGTTGACCTCTTTGTTGCTTAATAATATGTTATTTAGCTTTCATGTCTTTGTGTATTTTTTTTCAGCTTGTGAATTCTAGTTTCATAGCATTGTGGTCAGAGAAGATGACTGATATAATTTCAATCTCCTTAAATTAACTGAGACTCATTTTGTGTCCAACATGTGGTCTATCTAGTTCCATGCGCACTTGAAAAGAATGTATATTTTGCTTCTTTAAGAAAAAAATGCTCTGAAGATATCAATTAAATCCGTTTGATCTAGAGTGTCATTGAAGATGGCCAGCTCTTTGTTGATTTTCTGTCTGGAGGATCTACCCATTGAAGTTAATGCGGTGTTGAAACCCCCAACTTTGACTATATTTCTGTCAGTCTCTCCCTTTATATCCATCAAGATTTACTTTATATATTTAGGGGCTCCTATTTTGAGTGCATTGAGTACATAAAAGTTTACTAGGGTTATATCCTCTTGTTGGATTGTTCCCTTTATCATTATGTAGTGTCCTTCTTTGTCTCTAACTTTAGCATTGGTTTCAAAGTCTATTTGTTAGACACAAGTATTGCTACCCCCCTTTTTATTCCCTTTTTATTTGCATGAAATATCTTCTTACATCACTTTATTTTAGTCTGTGTGTATCATTTGTTCTGAGGTTAGTCTCCTCAAGACAGCATATATGTGGGTATTGTTTTCTTATCCATTTAGCTATTCTATGATTTGAGCATTTAAGCTTTTTGCATTAAAGTGATTATTGACAGATACATATTTACTGCCATTATTTTTAACAGTTTTCCTCTTCTTTTTTCTTCTTCTTGTTAAAGCAAACCCTTTATAAATGTTGCAATACTAGTTTGGTGGTAACAAAGTCATTTAGTTTTTTCTTGTCTAGGAACCTCTTTATTTCTCCTTTAATTTTAAGTGATAGACTTGTTGTGTAAAGTAGCCTTAGGTGTAAGTTCTTGATTTTCCTCACTTTGAATATTTCATGCCAATCTCTTCTGGCCTGAAATGTTACTGTTGAGAAATCAGATGACAGTCTCATGTGAGTTATGTTGTAAGTAACTAACTACTTTTCTCTTATGTATTTTAAGATTATCTCCTTGTATTTATACTTTTAATGCAAATATTCTTTTTAAAAATATTTTATTTATTTATTTTTAGAGAGGAGAAGTGGGGGAGGCAGAAAGGGGGAAAAACATTGGTGCAAGAGATGTCAATCAGTTGCCTCTTGCATGCCCCCAACTGGGGGACTTGTCCACAACTGAGGCATATGCCCTGACAGGGCCTCAAACCAGTGACCTTTCGGTTTGCAGGCTGGTGCCCAATCCACTGAGCCACCCCAGCCAGGGCTCTCCTTGTCTTTAAGCTTTTTCATGTTAATTATCATGTGTCTTCATGTGGACCTCTTTGGGTCTATTTTATTTGGGACTCTCTGAGTTTCCTGGCATTGTGTGTCTTTTTCCTTCACCAGGTTAGGGAAATTTTTGGTCATTATGCCTTCAAATACATTCTCAATCAGTTGTTCTCTCTTTCCCATCTCCTTCTGGTATCCCTATGATGAGTAGGTTGTTATACTTCATGCTGTCCAAAGATCCCCTAAACTAGCCTCATTTTTAACTTTTTTTCTTTTTGCTACTCTGTTTGCATATTTTTTCTACCTTGTCTTCCAAATCACTGGCTCTATCCTCTGCTTCATCTAACCTACTATTTATTCCTTCAAGTGTATTATTTTCTTCAGATATTGCATTCTTCATTTCTGACTGGTGCTTTTATACCATTTCTATGTCTTTTATCATGCCTTTAAGCATAGTTAAATCATTTATTTGAACTGTATATATGACAAATTGCTTGCCTCTTTTTCATTTAGTTCTTCTTCTGGAAAAAGTTCTTATTTTTTCATTTTGGGCCTGTTTCTCTGTCTTCCCATTTTGGCTGTCCCCTTGTGGTTTTTTTCTACATGTTAGGTAGATCTCAAAGATTCTTTTACAGTCTTATGTCAGATGCTGCCTGTCACTGGCCCTGGGCAATGTGTTTGGACCTATCAGAGATCCACAGCTTGTGGCTCCCTCTGCTGGGCCTGGGTTCATGCAGAATGAACCAGACAGCACACCAAGTCTAGCTTTTATCAGCACTGGCCCCAGGAGAGGGTCTACTAAAGTCTTAAATCTCCCAGAGATCTGCCTCAACCTGCAGACTCTCTGTTATGGTTAATCACAGGAAGTGCCTCCAGATGTGCTCCTCAGTAACGGGGCTAGGTTGGGCTATTGCTTCCTCCAGGCTGATTTTGCATGGAACAGAGTGCTGTCCCTGAGCCAGATGGCTTCTGAAATATTGAGCATGAGTGAGCACTAGGAATTTGGCAGCTGACACTTCAGCTCTCTCCCCTGAGCCATCAACTCCAGACTTTCCTCATGTTGCTCTAGTCAACTCTGTCCTTCCCTTACCAAAGTCAGGGTAAGTGAATACAAAATAAATTTTGTGTGTTGGCCCTCAGAGTCTCTGAGTCTCCAGCTGTCCAGCCGTCTTTTCCTGGAAGGCAGAAATCCTGATGATTTTCACAGCTGAATGTTATATGGGCACCTTTCCTGGTTCTGGTGCTCCTGGCTGGGGAGGCAGGCTTGGGGTTTAGACCCCACACTTCTCAAGGGGGTCCCCCATGGCCACTGAAATAATCCCTCAGAACGTCAGCTGTCATTGATAGGAGACCAACCAGCTTTCTCGTGCCTCTGTATTTCCTGCCAGTCTGAATGTGGTGATGTGGTTTTGTCCATAAGTACTTGGTTATAAGGCTTCCCTCCAGGTAGTGTTCAGTTGGTTATTCAGGATGATTTTTCTATAATTTAGTTGTAATTCCAGTTAAGTCCTGGGAGAAGATTAGTTTTGCTTCCACCTACTCTGCCAACATCTTGGATCTATCTCTATATCTCTTTATATAAGCATGATCCATCAAATTTACATTTTCAGGGAGCTGAGGGATACCTAGAGATGGGAGAAGAGTTGGGTCATGATGGACTCTGACCTAGATAGACTCTGGACTGGTCATATAGTTCGAGTGTGTGAAAAGCTGGGTGCACATTAACAACAGCAGGTATAAAGAAGAGGAATTTACTACAAAAAAGAGGCTCTCAGCCACTGTATAAGGAACTCTCGGCCTTTGCTCCTCCCTCCCTGGACAGCAAAGCAAGAGGAGGAGGGGCGCAATTTGCTCCAAATCAGGATGCCTCACAGACTGATCGAAGTGGGGCAGCAGGAGCTCAGAGGATAGCAGTCCCCAGAGTAACTTCAATTTCATAGGGGAACTAAACTGTACCCACACCAGCAAAGAGGGAAGAAGGGTGCAAGTTGCTCCCACTCAGTGCACCTCACAGACTAATCAAAGAGTGGCACAAAGAGGTGGATAAATGGCACTGGCCTGGTGCATATGGACAGTGGAAGTCACCCAGGGCTCTGAAGGCTGGGGATGGAGGCTGGACTCCTGTGAATACTGGCGCCCAGACTTAGTCCCCAATGCAGAATCACAGGAAAGGAGAAAACAACAACAACAAAAAACTGAGCTCAGCCACTCTCTGCCTGAAGCACCCAGGAAAACCAGCAGAACCTGCTTGGTGGGTTCATGTTTGGGGCAGGAGGCATGTTTTTTTCCTTTCAAGTGTAAGACAAGAAGACCTGGAGCTGCAAAAGGATCAAAGACAGATCCAGAGAGAGATCAGAAGACTAACACCAACAACTGAAAAAAAATTCACTTCACTATCCTACAGAACTTGTATTTCATTTCTTACTTTGTGTTTTTATTATTTTGTTATTATTATTATTTTATTTATCTTCTTTCCATGCAGTTTTTTTGGTCTGATTTCATTGTTTGACTGGTTTTCTTTGTACTCCCTTTCATATTGTATTTTAATTTCTCTTCCTTCACTTTGCTCATATTCCTGTAACACACAAGTCTTGGTCTTTTACTTTTTATTATTTTATTCAGATTATATATTTCTTTTCATATTATTGTTTTTCCCATTCCCACGCAGCTCTTGGTCCATTTTCCTATCTTCCTGAGCATTATTACCATTGTGGTCAATGTCATTCTCTTGCATACTATGCCAAGTTTCTGTCCTTTACTCTCACTATATCCCACCATCTAACATAGCTAAGCACACTGCTTTCTGGAGTCAGCTCACATTCTTTCCCCCCTCTAACAAGACTCTTATCTCTTTTTCACCTTTTAAAAACAGGGACGAACTGAACGAAATATCATGGTTATTGCTGTACTTCTCCGAAGGATCTCCTATCTGTTCTCCACTTGTTGGTACTTTAAATCCCATAGAATACTCTACCATTGCCATAATCCACACCATCTCCATCCTGCCCCAGATCACATACAAGATAAGGTGAGAGTTGTGAATACCAGTAAACCCGCTGAAGGGGAGGACTCACCAACAAAGGAGACACCAATGGGTAAAACCCAAGTACAACAAGAAAGCCTATTTAAACAAACAAAAAAAGCAACCCTAGAGCATCCAGACAAGGAGATCAAAGAGATCACACCACTGAGTCCCACAGAACTCCTACCATAGAAGTTCACCTACAAAGACTGCTAGCAAAGCAGAATATCAGGAATCACAGAAACAAACAAAAAGAGTCACCTACAATGGGGAGAAAAAAAAGAACCTGCAATTTAAAGGAATGGAAGACTCCCCACTAAAAGAGCTAAATGATATGGAGGCAAGCAAACTATCAGATATAGAATTCAAAAGAATGGTTATTAGGATACTCAAGGAACTCACAGACAACTACAAAGCAGTGGTGGGAACTACAACAATATGAAAAAGGAAACAGAAACTACAAACAAAAACCAGGAAGAAATAAAGAATACAATTTCTGTTATAAAAGACACCCTAGAAGGAATTACAAGCAGGCTGCATGAAGCAGAGCACCGAATTAGGGAGCTGGAAGACAAGGTGGAAAGAAATACCCAGGCAGAGCAGTTGCATCATGAAAAAAGATTCGGAAAACATAAAGATATATTAAGGGAACTACAAGACAACATTAAATGAAACAACATTTGAATCATAAAAATACCAGAAGTAGAAGAAAAGGAGCAAGGGATAGAAACCCAGTTTAAAAACATTATGACAGAAAACTATCTGAATTTGGAAAGCAGAAAACCCACGAAAGTTTAGGAAGCACAGAGAGTCCCAATCAAGATGAACCCAAAGAGGCCTACTCCAAAACACATCATAATTAAAATGCCAAGTTTTAAAGACAAAGAGGGAGTCTTAAAAGAAGCAAGGGAGAAATAAGAAATATCATACAAGAGAGATCCAACAAGGTGAGCAGCTGATTTCTTAATACAAATAGTGCAGCCATGAGACAGTGGCAAGAAATATTCCAAGTAATGAAAAGCAAAGGCCTGCAACCAAGACTACTCTACCCAGTGAGGCTCTCAATTAAAATGGAAGGTGAAATAAGGAGATTCCCAGACAATAGATGGCAGAAAGAATACACCTCCACCAAACCAGCACTGAAAGATATGCTAAAGGGACTGCTCTAAGAGGAAGAATGAGAGTGAGAGAGAGAGGAACGCAGGTCCAAAGGGGGCAAAATGAATAAGTACCTATCAATAATAACCTTAAATGTTAATGTATTAAATGCTCCAATCAAAATTCATAGGGTAGCTGAATGGATAAGAAAACATGACCTGTACACATGCTGCCCACAAGAGACCCACTCAAAAAAAAAAAAAAAAGACTTACACAGACTGAAAGTGAAGGGTTGGAAAAAAGATTCCAAGCAAATGGACAGGAAATAAAAGCTGTGGTAGCAATATTTATATCAGACAAAACAGACTTCAAAACAAGGGCCACACAAAGAGACATTAAATGACACTTCATAATACTCAAGGGAAGAATCTATGAAGAGGACACAAACATTGTAAATATTACTGCACCCAACATAGGAGCACCTATTGGAGCATCCTAATCTATATAAAAAATCTTGGAGGAATTCGAGAAAGATATAGACAGCAAAACACATATACGGGGGATTTTAACACCTCACTGACAAAAATGGATAGATCTTCCAAACAAAATATCGACAAAGATACCGCAGCATTGAACAATGCCTTAGATCAAATGGACTTCACTAATATATATAGAGCCTTTCATCCCAAATAAGCAACATACACATTCTTTTCAAATGAAGATGGAGGATTTTCAAAGATAGACTACATGACAGGACACAAAACAAGCATCAATGAATTCAAGAAAACTAAAATCTTGTAAAGCATTTTCTCAGACCACCAGGGCCTAAAACAAGAAACCAACCTCAAGGAAAAAAACTCAAAAACACTCAAATTTGTAGAGATTGAATAGCATGCTATTAAACAATGAATGGGTCAAGAATGAGATCAAGGAAGAAATAAAAAAATTCTGGAAACAAATGAAAATGAACACACAACAGTCCAAAACTCATGGAACACAGCAAAGGCAGTCCTGAGACAGAAGTTCATAGCAATACAGGCCTACCTAATAAAGATAGAAACATTTCAAATGCACCACCTAACCCTACATGTACAAGAACTGGAGGAACAACAACAGACAAAGCCCAGAGCAAGAAGGAAGGAGATAACCAAGATCAGAGCAGAATTAAACAACATACAGACTAAAAGAACAATTCAAAGGGTCAGTAAATTCAGGAGCTGGTTCTTTGAAAAGACAAACAAAATAGACAGACCTTTAAGTATATTCATCAAGAAAAAAGAGGACGCAAATTAATAAAATCAGAAATGAAAGAAGAGAGATTACAACTGATACTACAGAAATACAAAGGATTGTAAGAAATTACTACTAAGAACAATATAGCAAGAAATTTAAAAACTGGGTGAAATTGACAAATTTCTAGAAAAATATAATGTGCCAAAACTGAATGAAAAAGAAGCAGAAAGCCTGAATAGACCTATAACAGCCAGTGAAATCCAAGCACTAATCAAAAGACTCTCAGCACACAAAAGCTCTGGACCAAATGTTTACACAGGACAATTTTATAAAACATTTAAGGAAGAGTTAACACTTATCCTTCCCAGACTATTGAAAAAAAGTCCAGGAAGAGGGAATACCCCAAATTTATTTTACGAAGCCAGCATCATCCTAATTCCAAAACCAAATAAAGACACAATAACAAAGAAAACTACAGGCCAATATCACTGATGAACATAGATGCTAAAATCCTCAACAAAATATTGGCAAACCACATCCAGCAATACATTAAAAATGATCATACACCATTATCAAGTGGGGTTCACCCCAGGGATGCAAGGATGGCATAACATTTGCAAGTCAATAAACATAATACATCATATAAACAAAAGGAAAGATAAAAATCACATGATCACATCAAAGGATGCAGAAAAAGAAATTCATAAGGTACAGCACCCATTTATGATAAAAGCACTCAGCAAAGTTGGACTGGAGGGAGCATTCCACAATATAATAAAGGCCATATACGAGAAACCTAGAGCCAACTCACACTCAATGGGCAAAATTAAAAGTTTTCCCACTAAGATCAGGAACAAGACAAGGGTGTCTGTTTTCACCAGTTCTATTCAACATTGTATTGGAAGTCCTAGCGACAGCAATCAAACAAGAAAAAGGAATAAAAGGCATCGAAATTGCAAAGGAGGAAGTCAAACTGTCATTGTTTGCAGATGATATGATAATGTACATTGAAAATCCTAAAGACTTCACAAAAAAATTACTTGACCTAATAAGTGAATTTGGCAAAACAGCAGGCCACAAAGTCAGTATTCAGAAATCAAAGGCATTTTTGTACACCAACTATGAAATACCAGAAACATAAATCAGGGGGGAAAAACCATTTGATATAGCAACAAGAAAAATAAACTACCTTGGAATAAACCTACCCAACAAGATAAAAGACCAGTACTCAGAAAACTACACAGCACTGAAGAAATAAACTAAGGAAGACACAAATAAACAGAAGCATATACCATGTTCAAGAATGGGAAAAATTAACATCATCAGAATGTCCATACTACCCAAAGCAATTTATAGATTCAACACAATCCCTATTAAAATGCCAATGACATATTTCACAGATACAGAACATTTCAAAAATTTATATGGAACCCAAACCAACCCCAAATAGCCACAGCAATTTTGAGAAAGAAGAACAAAGTAGGAGGGTTCATAATACCTGACATCAAACTATATTACAAGGCCACAATATTCAAAACAGTCTGATACTGGCATAGGAACAGACACATAGATCAATGGAACAGAATAGAGAGCTCAGAAATAAACCCAAGTCTCTGTGGTCAATTAATATTCAACAAAGGGGACAAAAGCATTAAATGGAGTAAAAATAGTCTCTTCAACAAATGGTGTTGGGAGATCTGGACAGCTACATGCAAAAAAATTAAATTAGATCACCAACTTATACCACAAAAAAATATATTCAAAGTAGATGAAACACTTAAATATAAGTTGCAATACCATAAAAGAGGAGAACATATGGAGGAACATGTTAGATATTCCACACAGCAATATTTTCATCAATATGTCCCCTAGAGCAAGGGACACAAAGGAAAGAATAAACAAATGGGACTTCATCAAAATAAAAAGCTTTTGCATGGCTAACAAAGACAGAAGTAAAATGAAAAGGGAACCAACCATATGGAAAATATACTTGCCAATGATACCTCAGACAAAGGTATGATCTCCAAAATATAAAAAGTACTCACACGAATCCACTCCCGGAAGACAAACAACCCAATTAAAAAATGGGCAAAGAACTTTTAACTTACTTCTCCAAGGAGGACATACAGAGGGCCCAGAGACACATGAAAGGATGCTCAGCACCACTAACCACCAGAGAGATGCAAATTAAAACCACCATGAAAAAGAATAATGTTCAATATAGCCATTTCCATGATGAAAGAGAAAATTCTAAGACTTCCAGGTTTCTGTAGTAAGTCCTAAAGCAGCGGGTTGTATAGTACAATAACAATGGAATATACAAAGAAGATCCAAATAGGATTAGAACTATTCCTTGAACCACTACCACTTTTTCTGTCATCTTTATTGACTAGAAACTAGATGGTTGATGATAAAATTGTTTCATCTATGTTCAATGTTCAAATGATGGGTAGTGGTTGAACAACCATATAAGAAACGTCCCAGACTTTATCTGAACCTCAAAAAAGAGTAATGTGAAATATTTAAGATGACTGACATAGATGAAGGAGAGGACATTACACATTTGCTGTATATCTGATGACCATGAATGACTAAATCTATTACCTTAGAGAACTTAATTAATTGTACTTAATAGTCACACTTTCATTTGTAATATATTTCTACCACTATCTCCTACAAGATGAAGAATTTTCTGTTATATGTGAACCTCAGAAAAATAATCTTGTTTGTACATCCATATTCACTATTATTCTTCTATAATAAATCATCTAAGACAGTCTTTCTTCATTCATTTATCTAAACTTCATTGAATAATTCTTTATAAAAGCACTGTTCTTTTATTACAACACACCTACTCTTTTTCCCCTTAAAGACATACCATGTAATAGAAAAGATAAGACAAATAGACAAGAAAAATAAAAGTTAAATTGTTAATTATTATGAAGAGTCCAAAGGAGGGAAGAATTCCAGTAATGAAAATCAAGGAAAGCTAATGTAGAAAACTGTATTTGAATTGGGGCATTACTAATCAAATAACTCTGTAATTTGATAAACATACTGTAATCTGTCCAGAAAGTATCCAGACATATAAAATGAAAAATAGAGACATTTATTGAAGAAGATACAAGAAAGAAGACACATTGTACATAGGATAATGATGCCTCAGTCCCCTTCAGATTAAGCACCGTTGAGACCTCACACAGTTCTTTTATTCACTATCAGCTGCCTCATGCTATTTTCCTGAATCTCATTGATGGTTTGAAATCTCTTCCCTTTCAAAGGTTAGTTTAGTTTTGGAAAAAGCCAGAGGTCAAAGGGCGCCAAATCTGGGCTGTATTGAGGCTGAGTCACCTGGGTGATTTGATGTTTTACCACAAAACTCTGCATGAGACATGACATATGACCAGGTGCATTGTTGTGATGAAGCTGCCAATCACCAGTTGCCTATAGCTATGGCATTCTGAATCACCTGAATGGTTTCCATGGAGGAATATTTAAGCTTAATGCAAAATCTGATGTAGTTTCACTGTTCTACTTGCTCAGTCATTTTGCATGGCAATGGCCATATAGTCTACATGCTCACTCAACAGCATCTACCCCCCCTACTGACTAGTACAGTGAAGTAGTCATTGTTCATGTATGTGCATTACAGTCCACTCTCTTTGGCTGCCAAGCTACATCAGTGTTGTGCAAACCATTCTCATGATATTAACAGGGTTGGACTTTTTCTGGACAGACTTCTTATTGTAGTAACTGTATGGTATCAAATGGGTGTTAGACTTTTCAGGGTGATCCTCACAAGGTATACAAATGTCTAAACACTATGTTGTATAACTAAAACTAATATAATGCATGTCAACCGTAACTGAAAAATAATAATTTAAAAAGTACTATTAAATTATATCAACAATTCTTAATTTTTGATATAAATAAATATGTCATTAAAATGTATATTCCCAGATTCTAGCTACACAAATGTGACTCCATGGGATGTGACATATGACTGATATTTTAACAAGTATGCTCAGTACTTGCTATTGAAAATTAAATCCATAGACCAGCAGCATGAATATCATCTGGAAACTTAGTAGAATTTAAAATCTCATGTTCTACCCTAGAATCAAAACTGCATTGATGAAGAACTTTCTGGGGAGTTGTATACACATTACAGTTTAGGAAGCACTTCTCTAGGTGATTCTGATACAAATAATCTGTGAACTACTTTATAAGGAACACTGTTCTATGGTTGAATGCTGCTTACTTACCCTTAAGTTTTAGGATAAGAATCTAAATTGCTACATTAATAGTGAGGATAAAGTCTTGTGACTATGTAGTTCCTCTGAACAGCTAATGATAATTATAATGATGATAATAAGAACCACAATAACATAGCTACCCTCAGATTTCCTAAGCATCTTAAGTCAAAGACTGATACTTGAGAATTTTTATAGGGAATTTCAAAATTATAAAAGAAAAAATAAACAAATAAAATTTCTTGAAGAAAAGGATCTGATAATTTTGAATGATCTGTACCTAACTAGAATTATCATACAACAGACAAAATTAAACAGATAAGTTAAAATTTAGTTGAGTTTCATTCACAGTCTTAATAGGATATTCATCAACTAACCAGACAGTATAAAACTTGATCAATTTTTGTTGTCTACAGTTAGTTGGAAAACTATCAAACATAAGTCAAGTTTTAAAAATAAGTCTAATCTCTGGAGTTCCACATGGAATAAGATCATAATTTCTAACAAATGCAACACTGAGAAACTTATTCTCACTCTCCTATAGCAAAAGAAATAACATTTTCTACCTTTACTTAAATTTACAGAATATTTCAATTTTTGAATGAGAGAATTGTATTGGTAGAGGCAATGTGGAGAGCAGGAATGAATCACTGGTCTCCTGGTCAGTGTGATAAAAATAGAAGTATAATGGGAAGCCATAATCCTACCCCACCCAGCAGTAACAAAGTGTCTCTATCTATCTCGGGTGTTAGTGAAGGACAACTAGGGAAACTAAACTTCTATTGACACTTCCACATGTTAGTAACAAGAGGACACCTATCATTCCCCTGCCAAAGCAATGTCAAAACAACCCACCCAAACAGAAGGTTTAAATAATACTTAGGGTATCATAACACATTAACCAAATGTTTAGTTTTAATTTGTCCTCACTTGAGAACTTTTTTTCATTGCTTTTTAGAGAATGAAGGAGGGAAAGAGGAGAGAGAGGAGAGAGAGAAGAGAAGAGAAGAGAAGAGAAGAGAAGAGAAGAGAAGAGAAGAGAAGAGAAGAGAAGAGAAGAGAAGAGAAGAGAAGAGAAGAGAAGAGAAGAGAAGAAGAGAAGAGACGAGATGAGACGAAACATCAATGTGAGGGAGAAACACCAAATAGTTGCCTCCTTCATGCACCTTCACCAGGGATAAACCTGCAACCTGAGTACATTCCCTAACTGGAAATAGATCCCGTGACCTTACAGTATACGGAACAATGCTCCAACTAACTGAGTCACACCAGCCAGGGCTAAAATGTCCAGTTTTAATTTTTTAAAAAAATCACTCATGGTACCAAGAAATAGGAAAATTTCAACTAGGATAAAAAAAGATGATATCAACACCAAGATAATAAAAATGTTACAATTCACTAATAAATATTTAAAAGAAGCTATCACAAAAGTACAAGCAATTATGAATACAATGAAATGAAAAAACTAGAAAGTCTCAGCAAAGAAACAGGAGAAGAAAGAGAACCAAATGCAAACTTTACTACTGAATACAATGAAAAATTTAAAACCTATGTTATAAATAGGTATATTCTCAATGGCAGAATGGAGGAGATAGAAAAAGGAGTCTGTGAACGTGAAGATAAAACAATGAAAATTATCTAATCTGAAGAAACATAAAATAGATGTAATAAAGTACCAAAGATTCAGAAACCTGTAGGACAAAAACAAAAGATACAATTATGTTATACAGTCCCAGAAGGCAAGGAAAATAGAATGGGATTGAAAAAGTAGTCCAAGAAATAATGTCTAAAAATCCCCAAATTTGATAAATGACAAACAAAAAATATTCAAAACACTGAGAATAACTATACAGGAAAAACCCAAAGAAATAAAACCAAGACAAGTGAAAGCCAAATATCCGAAAACTAAGAAAAGAGAAGAAAAGAAAAAAATCTTCTAAGCAGCAAGAGAGAAAAACACCTTACTTATATAGGGAAAAATGGCAATGATGGCAGATTTCTCATCAGAAAACAGAAGGCCAGGAGGAAGAAGAACACTATTCAAGTGTTTAAAGAAAATAACTCTTAACCCATAATTCTATATCTACCAAAAATATCTCTCAGGAACAAAGGAAAAATCATAACATTAGGTGAAGCTATACTAAAAATTTGTCATTAGAAGACCAACTCTAAAAAATTGGTTAAAATGTTCACTAACCCAAAAGGAAATGATAAAAGAAATTTTTATTATCAAGTATGAAGAAAAAAATATAGTAAAAATGTGAACAAATACAATATATTTTCCTTCTTCTCTTAAGTTTCCTAAATTAACTTTGATAGTTGTAGTAAAAATTATTACACATTCTGATGTGGTTCTGAATATATTTACAGGAAAATTTGCTATAAAGGGTGGGGCAAAAGTAGGTTTACAGTTGTGAGTACATTAAACACAGTTTATTCTTGTATTATTATTTATTAATTATTATATTATTTCCACATGAACAACTGTAAACCTATTTTGCCCTACCCTGTAAATAAGGGAAGCAAAAAAGGAAATATTCATTCAAACAGGAAAAATGCCAACAACAGTAGACTGTGATACATTGTGTATATATATAATGAGATGTCTACAACAACCAGTAAAAAAAGTGGAGTGATACAAGAAGATAAACTAAAAATTTTTAATTTATATGTAAATTAATTAATTTTTAAAAAGACACTAAAAATTAAACTATAGATAAATCAAAATGGAATTCTAAAAAAATGTTCAATTAAAATCCATGAAGAAAAAAAACAAAAATAGAACAAGCAGACAAAAAATTAGAACTTCAGCCCTAAAATATCAATAATTATATGACATGTACATAATTAAAATACACAAGAAAAGTAAATGATAGATAAAAAAACTGTGGTACATTTACACAAGGGAATACTATACAGCTGAAAGAAAGAAGGAAATCCTTCCCTTTGTGACAGTATGGATAGAACTGGACAGCATTATGCTAAGTGAAATAAGCCAGTCGGTAAAAGACAAATACCATCTGATCTTTTATAAGTGGAACCTAATCAACAAAACAGGTGTACAGAAAACAACCAGATACATGGAAATAAAGAACAAACTGGCAGTAAACAGAGATGGGCAGGGAGGGGGATAATGGGAGAAAGAAGGGGAGGGGTCATCAAGGAACATATATAAAGGACCCATGGACAAAGACAACAAGAGGAAGAGGACTGAATGTGGGAGGAGGGGGTGGGAGGGGCAGGGAGAGTATGGTGGGAAGAAAATGAGCACTACTGTAATTGAACAACAATAAAAAACATTAACATATTAGAAAAATCACTCAATTATACACTGTATAAAAGAAACTTTAAATACACTGACATGAGTAGGCTGAATGTAACCGGAAGAATGAAGATATATCATGCAAACATTAATCAAAAGAAAGCAGGAGTGGCTATATTGATATCAGATTTTTAAAAATTCACTGGAAAGACAATGATCAGAGAGAGAAATTATGTAAATATTAAAAGGTCGATCCATCAAGGTGACATACCAATTCTAAATGGGCATACAACCAAACAACAGGTTACAAAATATGTGAAACACAAAATGATAGAACTGAAAAACGAAAATCTCAGATTTTGGGAGGAAATTTCAATACCTGTCTCTAGCAAATCAGTAAAGATATGAGGAAACCCAAAACCACTATTGATCAACAGGAACTATTCCACATTTACAGAATAATCTGACAAATAAAGTTGAAATAGGTATACTTTTCTAGCATCCACAAATGTATACCAAGTATACCATATCCTGAGCTAAAAAACAAACATCAACAAATTTGAAATAAATCAAGTCACGTAAAATGTGTTCTCTAAATACAATAGAATCAACATAGAAATCAATTTACTAAAAACATAATAGAAAAAAATCTCCAAATACTCAGGCCCCAGCCAGGTGGCTCAGTTGGTTGCAGCATTGTCCCACACACCAAAAGTTGTGGGCTCAAATCCTGGTCACAACACACACCTAGGTTGCAGGCATGATGCCTGGTCATGATCTTTTTCTCTCTCTTTCTCTCTCTCTAAAATCAATAAATATATCCTCTGGTAAGGACTTTTTTTTTTTAAAGATGCAAAAATCTCCAAATATTTGGAACTAAGCAACATACCTAAAAGATGGGTCTCAGAAGTCATCACCACAAGAACATTTGCCAACGATACCTTGGGCAAGGGTTTGATCTCCAAAATGTATCAAGAATTCACACAACTCCACATCAGGAAGATAAACAATCCAATTTTTAAAAATGGGCAAAAGACCTGAACAGACACTTCTCCAAGGAGGACATAGAGAGGGCCCATAGAAAAATTAAAAAATGCTCAACATCACTAGCCATTAGCAAGATGCAAATTAAAACCACAATGAGATACCACTTCACACCAGTCAGAATGGCCATTAAATCAACAAATAGCTGCTGGTGAGGTTGTAGAGAAAAGGGAACCCTAGTACACTGTTGATGGGAATGCAGACTGGTGCAGCCGCTATGGAAAACAGTGTGGGATTTCCTCAAAAAACTGAAGATGGAACTACCTTTCAATCCAGCAATCCCATTGCTGGGATGATCCCCAAAGAATACTGAATCACCAATTCAAAAGAACCTATGCACCCCAATGTTCATAGCAGCATTATTTACAATAGCCAAGTGCTAGAAACAGCCTAATGCCCATTAGTAGATGAGTGGATCAAAAAACTGTGGTACATTTACACAATGGAATACTACTCAACCATAAAAAAGAAGAAAATTTTACCCTTTGTAACAGAATAGATGGCCCTGAAGAACATTATGCTAAGTGAAATAAGCCAATCAGAGAAAGACAACTACCATATAATTTCACTCATACGTGGAATCTAATGAACAAACTGAACTAACAAGAATAGAGAAAAACTCATAGAGAGCAGGATGACATCTACAGTGGGGGCATTAGGGGGTGGAGGGATTGAGCAAAGAGGAGAAAGAATTCATGAGCATGAACAACAGTGTGGTGACTGTAGGAGTTACAGGGTTATAAGGGGGATAAATGGTAATGGAAAAATGCAATTAAAAAATGAAAAGGGAAATATACCTAATGTTAGAAAAAGAATAAGAAAAGTAACCAGATCATATCAATTGCTGCAGAAGTAGCATTGGACAAAATTCAACACTCATTCATGATAAAAACTATCAAAAGTCATATTAGAGGGTATTGTGTCAACTTCATAAAGAATAGCTACAAGAAAACTACAATTAACACTATATTAATAGTAAAATGATTAAGAACAGGCAAAAAGTGGCTGCTCTAATCACTCATCTTCAAAATAGTATTGTAAGTTCTAGACAGTGCAAGAAAGCAAGAAAAGGAAACAAAGCATGTAGATCAGAAAGGAAGAAATAAAGCTTCCTGATTTGCTTCCTGATAACATGATGGACTACTTTGAAAATCCCAAGGAATCTACAAAGAAACTCTCAGAACTAATATGAATTCAGAGCATTATTTCATATAAGATAAACATATAAAACTCAACTGTGCCCTGGCTGGTGTAGCTCAGTGGATTGAGCGTGGGCTGCGAACCAAAGGGTTGCCGGTTCAATTCCCAGTCAGGGTACATGCCTGGGTTGCAGGCCAGGTCCCCATTGGGGGCCACATGAGAGGCAACCACACATTGATGTTTCTCTCTCTGTTTCTCCCTCCCTTCTCCTCTCTCTAAAAATAAATAAATAAAATCTTTTTAAAAATTTCAACTGAATTTCTATACATCAGCAATGAACATGTGGAAGCTGAAATTTTAAGTGAAGTACCATTTAAAATCACTCAAAATATGATATACTGAGACAGAAATGTAAAAAGCAATTATAGAACTTATATGCTAAAAGCTACAAAACCTAGATGAAAGAAATAAAAGATCTAAGTCAACAGACATACTATGTTCATAGATTTTAATACTCAATATAATAAAAACATCAAATCAGTTTTATAAAACTCTGGAAAGATATTTTTGTAGATTTTGTAGACATCCTTATTCTAAAATTACATGAATAGGAAAAGAAATCAGAATAGCTAAAGTGATTGTGAAAAAGAATAATAAAGTAGCAGGAATCTGTCTATCCAATTTCAAGACCTAATATACAGCTACAGTAATCAAGACTGTGTGACATCGGTAGAGGGATAGATACATAGATTAATGGAACAAGTAGAGAACACAGAAAAATAAACCCACTTAATATGTCCAACATACTTTTGACAAATTTGAGAGGCAATACAATGAAAGAGGTCAACAAATAGTACTGGAAAACTGGGTATCTACTGAGACAAAAAAATAAGCTCCAGCTAACCTTCAAACCTTATACAAAAATAACTTAAAACAGGGCATACATTTATATGTAAAACATAAAACTTTAAAAAATAGGAGAAAATTCTTTGGATCTAGGACTAAGCAACAAATTCTTAGAATTTATGCAAAGTATGACCCATAATGAATGAATTAATACACTGGGCTTCATAAAAATTTCAAATATTTTCTCTATGAAAGACCCTGTTAATAGGGTCTTAAACAATTGACTGGGAGAAAATATTTGCAAACCACATATTTAACAAAGGACTAGAAAATTTATTTACAATAAATATTAAAATTCTCAAAACTGAATGGTTAAAAAAAGAGAAAGGCCTAATAAACTGAAAATCATTGCCTTCATTGAAGTCTCAGGAAAAACTACAACCCAAAAGTTCTTATGAAACCAAAAATCAAAAGGAGAAAAAATCAAGGTCACTAGAGAAATTTGAAGAACACCACAGATAGAAAGAAAAAACCCTGCTATAATATATACATGTAATTTAAGGTCTGTATATCATAGCCCACATATGATTTTACTTGAAAATCGTATTAAATGACTCTACGCTTTCCCCAACATTATATAATACAATTTATGATCAGTGATAGCAAGGGCTATTAATATGCCTAAAATGTTACTGTTTGATTTTATTCATTTTTCGTATCATATATTACAGAAATCAAAACAATTTCTCTTCCACATTTAGGATTAAAATGAGATTTGAAAGGAATCATCCATCAAAAGCAGCTGAAATATCTAAACCTAATCCTCAAAAATCTAAGACTGGTTGCTGTCTTTAAAGATTATAGGACCAAAGGCTGAAGATCCCTTAAAAAAAACACTAAAATGGATTTCTGGCCAAGATGAAGGCACAGGTAGACACACTTTGCCTCCTCACACAACCAAAAGAAGGACAACAACAATTTAAAAACAAAAACCAACCAAAACTGACAGAAAACTGAACTGTATGAAAGTCCGACAAACAAGGAGTTAAAAAAGACACATTCATCCAGACCAGAAGGAGGTACAGAGTCAGGCAGCTGGGGTGGAGAGGACTTGTGGCAAGGCAGCAGCTGGCAGACAGGGTGGTGCCACATTCGTGTACAGATAAACCAGGTGAAACAATTCAGGAGTGGGCAATCACAGCCTGACAGGAAAGTTCGTTGGAGAGACCCACAGGGTCCTGGAATGTACACAAGCCCACCCACCTGGGAATCAGCACCAGAAGGGCTCAATTTGCTTGTGGGAAGCAGGGGAAGTGACTGAAATCCAGCAGAGAGCAGAGCAGGCACCATTGTTCCCTCTCTGACCCTCCCCCACATACAGCATCACAACCCAGCTACATGGGTTTCCCCACACAGGTGAACACCTAAGGTTCTGCCACCCATACGTAATAGGTGCCACCTGACAAAAAATGATTCAAACAGAAGAGTAGCTCAGAGCCCCAGAGCCAATACTTTTAAGTGACCAAGAGATAGCCAAACTATCAGATGCACAGTTCAAAACACTGGTGATCAGGATGCTCACAGACCTGGTTGATTTGGGTCACAAATTAGATGAATGAATGAAGGCAATGATAAGTGAAATAAAGAAAAATGCACAGGGAACCAATAGTGATGGGAAGAAAACTGGGACTCAAATCAATAGAGTGGACCAGAAGAAAGAAAGAAACAACCAAACAGAAAAGAATGAAGAAACAAGAATTCAAAAAAATGAGGAGAGGCTTAGGAACCTCCAGGACATCTTTAAACATTCCAACATCCAAATTATAGGAGTACCAGAAGGGGAAGAGGAAGAGCAACAAGTGGAAAACTTATCTGAACGAATAATAAAGGAGAACTTCCCCAATCTGGCAAAGGAAATAGACTTCCAGGAAGTCCAGGAAGCTCAGAGACTCCCAAAGAAGGTGGACCCAAGGAAGAACACACCAAGGCACATCATAATTACATTAGCCAAGATTAAAATGAAGGAGAGAATCCTAGAAGCAGCAAGAGATAAGGGGACAGTTACCTACAAAGGAGTTCCCATCAGACTGTCACCTGAATTCTCAAAACAGTCTTTACAGAGAAGAGGGGGTTGGAAAGAAGTATTCCAAGTCATGAAAGGCAAGGACCTACATCCAAGATTGATCTATCCAGCAAAGCTTTCATTTATAATGGAAGGACACATAAAGTGCTTCCCAGATAAGGTCAAGTTCAAGGAGTTCATCATCACCAAGCCCTTATTATATGAAATGTTAAAGGGATTTATCTAAGAAAAAGAAGATAAAAAATGCATACAGTAAAATGACAGCAAACTCACAATTATTAGCAACCACACCTAATACAAAAACAAAAACAAACTAAGCAAACAACTAGAACCGGAACAGAACCACAGAAATGGAGGGTTATCAACAGGAGAGTGTGAAGGAGAGAAAGGGGGAAAAGGTACAGAGAATAAGTAGCATTTATGGTAGGTAGAAAACAGACAGGGGGAGGGTAAGAATATGGGAAAGTATGGGAAAAGTAGAAGCCAAAGAACTTATATGCATGACACATGGACATGAACTAAAAGGGGAGAATGTGGGTGGGAGGGGGTGTGCAGGGTGGAGGGGAGTGAAGGGAGGGAAATGAGACAACTGTAATAGCATAATCAATAAAATATATTTAAAAAACACTAAAATGTACAGCATAAACTATACAATGGCATAATCATGTATAGAAATTTACATAACTAAATAGCAAATTTAAGAGGACTTAAGAGTTTCAAAAGATGCTTGATTAAATTTTCCTTTATAGATCTAATCCTTTTGTTCACTATACATTTAAAGATATTTTCCCCCTCCACAATAAACTGCAATAGTTAATGATTATTCTCCAGTCAAGTATTAATGATTATTCTCAATTTTAAGAAAACAAATTTCTTTTTCTTTATATCAGGTTCCCAGCCAGAGGCGCTGAAGTTAGACATGCTCCCAAATCAATGAGGAAAAGCAGCCCCCTCATGTGGGTGAAGGGGAGAGGTGGCAGGGAGCTTAGCCCAGGGGATGAGCTGAAAACTGGAGGTGGAGCAGACTCCTAAGTCCCAGGACCTCTGTCTGCTGCAGCCCACAAGCTTAGGTGAACCCTCAGAACGGTTGCCTGCAGTTGGTGTTCTACCTGGAGTTCCCTTGCCTGCACCTGCTGGGAGTGAGAGGATTGCAAGAGGTGGGAATCAAATCTTCCTTCTGGGGCACCAGGTCAACTGGAGAAAGGAGCAGGGACCCCAAGGCAAAAGTGGTGAAGGGCTGGTGGAGTAGAGGGGGTCCCCTGCCTTCCATTATCCAGAGTGCTAATCTGTCTGTTCCCCAATTTCTCCCTTCAAGTGTTTTCTGGCAACCATGGACACTGATAGTTTCATTAATGGACTTCCTGCTCATAGACCCTACAGGTTCATCAACGCCTCCCTATTATTCACCCAAATAAATAAATAAATAAATAAACAAACATATAAATAAAAAAAATACTGTGGGGAAAAAAAGGTATATATCACATTTTTGTAAGCATTAATATAGGCAATGCTTGTAAGGTTCCCATAATTTAAACTTGCCCAAAATCTGTCAGTTTACATTTTTATGTTGCTTCCAATTAAATCCACCTCAACTGAGAAAATAAAATTAGAATTGGCCATCACCACCAATCATTCCTTCCTCCCAAATGGGCTGTAAAAGGGGTCAGAACATTTCCTTCAATATTCCAATTGTGAGGGGAAAATAACCCATTCTATCCATCTATACAAAAGTGTATGGCCAAAGTATTCAAATCATTTAAACAAACAAAATATTTAGATCGCAATATCTGAGTAGGTAATATATTCAGTGTAAAGAAACAGAAATAGTATAACATTTCTTGACTGACCCTTAATTTTAATATCCTAAAATTTCTGTTATATTACTTGTTTTAAAGTTTAAAAATAACCAATATTAGATCTAAACTAAAGAACTTTTCTCATTCCACATTTCTTGCTCTTCTTTTTTTTTATAGATCCCTTAAATATAAACAGTCTGTGTTTATTTGTGGGTGAGAAATAATGATCCAAAAGAATATCTATGGTGTAGGAGGAAACAAAAGGCATCTAGGTAAGCAAGTATAATTAGAAGCAAATAACTTGATGCACGCAGGAGAAACCACATACTAGTTGAATGGAAGTGAGACGGATACCTTGGTGAAGAATAATCAGCAAGAGAAAAAAATATGTGAAACAAGGAATGGATTTCATTCTTTAATTTAAAAAAAAATTAACAAGTGAGCACAGCCAACAACTCAGTAGGGGCTGTGACAAGTGGGAGTTAACTATTTTAGTTGCTTTGGCAACAGAACTACCATCTTAAGCTAGTAATATTATGGTGATAAAAACACAAATAAATGAAGTAAACAGGAAAGAAAGAAAGAGAAACAGAGAAAGAAAGAGAGAAAGAGAGAGAGAGAGAAAGAGAGAAAGAGAGAGAGAGAAAAAGAGAGAAAGAAAGAGAAAAGAAAATAAAGAGAGAGAGAGAGAGAGAGAGAGAGAGAGAGAGAGAAAGAAAGAAAGAAAGAGAAAGAAAGAAAGAAAGAAAGAAAGAAAGAAAGAAAGAAAGAAAGAAAGAAAGAAAGAAAGAAAGAGAGAAAGAAAGAGAGAAAGAAAGAGAGAAAGAAAGAGAGAAAGAAAGAGAGAAAGAAAGAGAGAAAGAAGGAAGGAAGGAAGGAAAGAGAGAACCTATCTAATTTTAGTGAATATCTAAAATATAAATATTTTCATCTGAAAAGATATTGGCCCTGGGTGATGTGGCTCAGTGGATTGAGTGCAGGCCTGCAAATCAAAAGGTTGCTGGTTCGATTCCCAGTCAGAGCACATGCCTGGACTGCAGACCAGGTCCCCAGTAGGGGGAACGCAAGAGGCAACCACACATTGATGCTTCTTTCCCTCTCTTTCTCCCTCCCTTTCCCTCTCTCTAAAAAATAGATAAATAAATAAAATCTTAAAAAAAGATATTGGATACAATAAAAATTTCCATTGATGCCGAATCCTAAAATACTGAAGATGTAATATTCATGAATACTACTCAAAATATTGAGGGTTAATAATTTAAATAATATAGTATGTATATGAAAAGAAAAAGCTTCAGAAAAGACTATCTGTATAGTTGCTATCCTTTTTGTCTCACTATTCCTACGAAAAACAGCTTTACTTAATTGAGCACTGCCTATAGTGATAATTCCTTATGAACTATGACCATTCAATAAAATTAATACTATCTTGAGCTCTCAGAAATGGCTGCCTGCCTCTATTATTCACCTACATCAGTTTGAACAATGCTAACTAATCTGTGTAAACTTATTTCTCAGAATTTTCTTTCATGAACATCAAGTTTTCCTGTGATGGCCCTTCCCATTCACTGCAAATTGTATGACTGCTCTCTAAATAATAAACAAATATTAGAATGTTTTATAGTTAAAGTACAAAGACAGACAATAAAATATAATTTTACTTCAAAGTATATTATTAGTTAAGTGGATGTGTGTTATGTTCCAGGCCTGGTTGAATCTAATATTAGAAACATTAAAATTTGGTACAACTTGTTACACATAAAATCTAATAACATTTTACATCCATTCATATAATTTTCTCTTTCTGATTATTAATATTTCATTCTAAAATGGGGAATTGAAATTTTGATCAAATTGCCATCTTAAACACGAACCTTGAATATGCAGTATTGCTCACCAGTTAGTACCAACATTTTTTGATATCTAAAACTTGTGTCTCAGAATTTTTTATGTTAAAAAATATTTAAGCAAAAGGATGAAAGTGTAGGAAATAACTGCCATGATCAAAGGTGTAAAAATACGTTTACTATTTGCTTCCCTCAGATTTTACGTCAGGGTTTGCAGCACCCTGCTTCGGGAAAAGAATACATTATTGCTGAAGTGCTGCTTTAGAGCAAGGAGGACAGAAAAGTTAGAAGCTTTTTATTAGCAGATTATGACTAAATCTGTATCAATTATGAATTTTCTATGAAAATTAATTAAGAGCAACCATAAACATTACATTATTTCCAGCTATTAAGAATATGGAAAAGAATCTTCCATAAGTTAACCTATAACTTGCTCAGGAAGTAATTTTGTTGTACCTCAGTAAATGGTTTAACTCATAAATTCTTACCGTTCTCGATTAAATTTAAGAGAATGAAGAATAGCTGGTCTTTTTTGTCTAAGGTTCCACAAATGAAGTGTATCATCTGAACCTGCACTGACCAAAGCACCCTGGAACAAAAAGACAACAAATTTAGCAAGTGATTTATTTAGTTTAGAGTTTACTGTGAAGCAAAAACAACAAGCTAATTTACTGAATTTTTCACTGCTTAAAGAATTATTTGTATCTATATAACCTAGAAATACATGGAAGGTCGACTGCATATACTCCAATCAGGAAGCCTAAGAATACTGAAGTGGAAGAGGCAAGTAAACTGCAGCATAGGAATTGGTCAGGATGACCACCTCAAGAAATATGCGTACACTAATAGAGAGGAAAATTACTGTAAGCATCATTGTGACTATCAAGGATTTGTTTCTATTGTCTATGGGGAAAACTTAGTTTAATTTTTTTGTTTCTACCATTGACACCTACACTATATATAGCTTTGCAGAGAAGCAAAAATCCAACCTAGTTTTAAAATTCAATCTAGTCGCATAAAAGTTCTCCATTTGTAAGAATTTTTTTCTATATACTGCAGTTGGGAAGCATATATTATTCCTAAAGAAGTGTATTTGGTATAGTTTAATTTGTTTTTATAGTTCAAGAAACTTCAGCTCTGATAAAAGAACCATCTATAATAAAAGAAGACATTTCTCCAAATAGAACTCAGTATAACTTCAAAAATATTGTTATGATTATGTTTATACAACATCTCCAAATACAAATAAATCCTATTTCAAATACAACATTTTCTACCTCTTAATATGGCAGACACCATATGGGCAGATAACTAGCCACCATGTATGATACACACAAGCACACTTAAACTATTTATTTCACTGAGTTCAGTAATATCATCTTAAACAATGTCAGAACTTTTACAATCATGAGTTTCCCAGCTAAATGTGTCAGTGCTTTCCCTATGACAGAGCCTGAAGCTACTCTAGAGCACTGAACTGTGTCCTTTAAAAGTGATCTTGCAGAATCATGTGATCCTGAGATACTTAACACTGGTTCCATATTTTACCAAAGTACTCTGTTACAAGTAACTTTCTTAGTTTATAGATATCAATTACAAATATCAAAATCATAATCCCATTTAGATGCTAGAAAGAACTATACTAAAATTCCTAAAATCTATTTCTTCTTTAGGAATTAGAGAAGAAGACAGGAATCTAAATGCCCCTCCAAAGCAATTCCTAAGACAAAAATACTCATGCATCCTATGATGGTTTCCTTAATATTCTGTACATGTGATTTTAGCCTCAAGGAGAATAACTTTTAAAACACTAATCATAAGCATAGCATATCCATTAAAATGTTAAAACATCTGCATAATTTTTATATTTGTACATAAATGTATAAATACACATGTTCAAAGAAGTACACTGAAATACACACTTAAACATGAACTCATAGGTAATTACATTCCAATAAAATGTACCCTATACTTGCCTTGAGGATTTTTGTTTGTTTGCTTGTTTTATTTGTAAAAATGTTTCATATATACAAACTGTAAAATTATCTGGATTGCTTGTAAGTGTTTAAGGAGCTACAATTATTTTTTTGAGATATAAAATACTGATATCATTTCTCAGGAAAGTGGAAATTCACTTCACTAGGGTGAAGATAAAATGTAATATAGGAAATTAATAAAATATTCTCCACAGTAAATAAGTTATGTGCTACACAAAAGATATAATATGCCAAAGGCAATAGAATTAAAGCAACATATATCAACAATATTTAATGTAATATGTGGATAAATCTAAGGAGGAAGTCAGTATTATTAATTCTATGGAAAAACTAAAAGGTAACTTATCGTTGTAGGGAAATGAATAGGATCTCTGAGAATAACAGCATGAATAGAGACAGGACACATAACAGTGAGCTCATCATCAGTGTGTCTAGGGCTCATTTACAAGCAAAGTGAATCTACAAGAAGCACTACTAAAGAAGATCTATGAAAATATTAAAAACTGTGATCAAAAACACTAGTCATAAGGTCAAAAACTAGGGATTTGGGGGAAAAAGTACAGAAGCTGAATATGAAGTAGATCAAGGTAAGTGGTTTAGGATAAACAATGCAGACAATGGAAAGATATTGAAGGCTTGTCTTTATATATTCTTAGTTATGTACTACAGAGGAAAAAATAGGGCCCTGAAGACAATTCTCAGAAAATTGTACCCAGGAGAAATACTGGGAAACAATTTATGTCTACCAGTATACATCCATGCAGAAGGTAAAAGTCTAAGCTCTTTCAACTAGTAACACTGATACTTTAAAAAGGCTGTCATTATAAATACTAATGACTAGCTATTATAATAGAATATATTTTTTAAATGTTTTCCCTTTTCTTCCTCATCTCCCTCTCTCATTTTGGTATCCAACAGCAAGTATGTCTATAAAGTGAAACATGCTAGGTTTGTCAATAGTGAGCACCTCACAACCTTATGAGAAAGATTTTGAACCAGAGAAGTAAAAAGTGGACATCTGCCAATATCACAAATTCTTTATGACTCGGATGTCTCTGATATGAAGTTCCATGAACCATTGTATTCATGTTTATGATTAATTATAAATGCTTAGAAAGAGGTACATACACAAATATATAGACACTGAATTAAAAGTCATTGCCCATGTCATAAGAGAGCAAGCAGTAGTACATCATTTTTTCTCAAGGCACAGAGTTCAGTCTGCTATGTGCCTTAGCAGATTTGATATGGCACAAACTCTTAAAGCGTTTTTGCATTGACTGGCTCACTTTACATAAAAGAGCTTCAGAAGACTCAAGGATCCACTGTAAAAATTTGAGACATGAACTATCAGAAAGAGGTATTTTAAGGAAACAATCCCATTTATAATTGCATTAAAAAACCCTGGGAATAAAATTAACCAAGGAGGTAAAAGACTGCATTTGAAAAACTGTGAGATATGGAAGAAAGAAATTAAAAAACATACAAATAAATGGAACCATGAACCATACTCAAAGTTAGGAAGAACTAAAATAGTTAAAATGTCAATACTACCCAAAGCAATCTATAGATTCAATACAATCCTTATCAAAATACCAATGTCATTTTTCACAGAACTAGAACAAATAATCCTAAAATTTATATGGAATCACAAAGAAACTCCAAATAGCCAAAGCAACTTTGAGAAGAACAAAGTCAGAGGAATCAAGCTACCTGATATAAAATTGCACTAAAAGGCTACAGTAATCAAAACAGCATGGTACCAACATAGATCAATGGAGCAGAATAGAGAACCCAGAAATAAATCCAGGCCTGTATGGTCAATTAATCTATGACAAAGGAGGCAAGATATTACAATGGTGTAAAAACAGTCTCCTTTCAAAAACGGTGTTGGAAAAACTGGACAGAGAGATGCAAGGAAATGAAACTGGGTCACTTTCTTACACCATATAAAAGAATAAACTCAAAATGGATTAAAGTCCTATATATAAGACCCCAAATCATAAAACTCCTAGAAGAAAACACAGGCAATAAACTCTCCGGTATCACTCTTAGTAATATTTTTTTGGATATGTCTCTTCAGGCAAGGGAAACAAAAAAAAGGTAAATGAACAAGTGAAACTACATCAAACTAAATAGATTTTGCACGGTTAAGGAAACCATCAATAAAATGACAACTTACTGAATGCAAGAAGGTATTTGCTAATGATACATCTGATAAGGGGTTTATATCCAAAATATATAAGAAACTCATACAATTTAACACCAAAAGACTTGTTTTAAAATGGGGAAAGGGCCTGCATAGATATTACTTCAATGAAGACATACAGATGGCCAACAGATGTATTAAAAGATACTCAACATCACTAATCATCAGGGAAATGCAAATTAAAACCACTCTGAGACACCTGTCAGAACGGCTATCAATAAATCTACAAACAATAAATGTTGGGAATGATGTGGGAAAAAGGCTTTGTGCACTGTTGGTGATTGTAGATTGGTAAAGTCACTATGGAAAAGAGTATGAAGTTTCCTAAAAAAATTAAAAATAGAACTACCATATGATCCAGCTATTCCACTTTTGGGTATTTATCCAAATAAATCCAAACCACTAATTCAAAAAGACATATGGACCCCTATGTTCATTCCAGCATTATTTATAATAGCCAACCTATGCAAGCAACCTAAGTGTCCATTGATAGATGAATGGAACACGATGTGGTACACATATACAATGGAATATTACTTGGCTATAAAATTGAAATGTTGCCATTTACAATAACATGGATGGACCTAGAGGGTATTACACTAAGTGAAATAAGTCAGACATACAAAGAGAAGTACCATATGATTTTATTTATATGTTAAATCTAAAAACAAAATAAGTGAACAAAAAAATCTCATAGAGACACAGAACAATTTGATGGTTGCTAGATGGAAAGAGGGTTGAGATTATAGGTGAAAAGGGGGAAGGGATTAAGATGTACAAATTGCCAGTTATAAAAACATTCACAGCAATGTGAAGTACAATGTAGGAAATATAGTCAATAACATTACAATAACTATGTATGGGGTCACATGGGTACTAGACTTATTGCGGTGATCATTTTGTAAGTTATATAAATGTTTGATCACTATATTGTATACTTGAAAGCAATATATTGCATCTCAACTGTAACTGAAAAAATTTTAAACATTTTTTATAAAGAAGGTCTATGAGATGGCCATTCAAACCAAATAAAACATCTTCCCACTCCAAAAATAAAATCTGAGTCGAGATGGCCTTAAGTAGCTCTCAACTGATGGAAGATCGTCAACCTTTCTGAGCTTTGTAAATACGCATTTTGTCTTTAGGGAGTTCCTAACCACCAAAGGTTTATAAAGATAGGGAGAGGGTAGGTAGCTAATTGTCATAATAGCTATGGATGCATAAATAAATACAAATTCATACATATGCCAACAAATGCATATGGAGATATACACAAATAAAAGAGCTTATAAGTAAATAAATGAAAAGATTATTTTGAGGAAGATAAAGAAAAAACATTAAATTAGTGCTGAATTATAAAATTTAAGTTGGTGGGAGGAGAGTACATAGAAGAAGTTTTCTGGTTAGTAAAGCAATCAAAGAATTTTTGTAATATTTAAAAAACATTTAAATAATCTAACTTATTCTACACAATCACAATAACAGGATTTTCTAACATATGCCACTTTTTCCTTAAAAATTTAATAAATTGACAAATACTGGAGTACAGACTTTTATGAAAAATTTGACCATGAACAACACTGCATATATATATATATATATCTTTAAGCATTTAGAATCAAAATATAAAAAACATTACATCAATGAATGCAGCGTGTGTGTGATAAATAGTCAAGGAAATCCTTACCTCATTGATCAAGAACTGGAGCTGCAGAACAGCTGCACCACTTTCATGTTGGCAATAACAATCAACTCCAGGCCTCCCGAGTCTAATGTGAATAAAAGTCAAGGATTCTAACATTTTAATTAGCTCTAATATTAATGAGCAAAAATAAACTTAATAGCTGATGTTTTGCTTTTTATTTACCTTAATTTTTGTAAATAGTTGAAAAATCTAAGTCTTTGTTGATGCAAACTGCATTATACAGCACAGCACATCAGCAAAATGGCCAAATAAGATGTCCCTTGCATGTGTTCCCCTTTAACAAAAATAATTTGGCATCCATACACAGACAAAATGGTCTTCATGGGAGCTTCCAGATTCAAGTGGGAGATTGTGAAACCCTGGTGCAGTTCCAGAATGGATAAAGCCATTTTGAGAAGGCAGGCTCACACCCAGGTGGCTGCTATGGAAATAGCTCTGTACCCCTGAGAACTTGGCTACAGCTCTTTTTGGATTTGCATTTGTCACCAGCAAATGCCATCAAGGGACCCATAGGAAGCAAGCCCACACATGAATCAGGTAATAGGCATACAGACCTTGGTCCTGGTTGTGGACTCAGAAGTGGCCTTTGAGCCAGCTCTAGCCCCTCTCAGTAGCATTGCAGAAGCTCCTGGAGGTAAGACTGCCAAATAAGATCAGATTATAGATTCTGAAATGGCCTTGTAACTCAGCCCCAGCCCATCCCACCCATATTTCACTAACAGCCTCACTGGCACATGCCCCCTCTTGTCAGTACCCCCAGAGACCCTGAAAGGGGCCTACAGTAGGCAGCCCCCTCTCTCAGTCTATACTGAGCTGCCATGCCAAGAAGACCTTCTGACACAGGTGCCAAACAGATAAATTTCTGTCCACACCCTGAAAGGGCCCTATACTTGATTCCAGCTTCCTCATAGCCACAGTTTGCCAGTCTTCCAGAAGACCTGAGGGTCCGGGGTACCAGAAGAAGACATCCCCATCTGAAGATCCTAAATGAGTCCTATACTTTACTCCAGGCTCCTTCTAGCCAGTCCATGAGCAAGCCTACTGGCATGGGATACCAAGAAAAAAAACACTCCCATCTGTACCCTGGAGAAACTGGAAGGACCCTCCCTATACACAGCCCCAGCCACCTCACAGCCCTAGTCAGTCAGCAGCACTGATGGTCCAGACTCCCTGTGGGAAACACTCCTGTCTGAAAACCTGGAGACTCTAAGATGGCCCTATACTTTGTTTTGGACCCACCTAACTACAGTTTGTGAATAGTCCTCTTGCCACAGAGAATTAGCAGGAAACACTCCTGTCTGCATTCCCGGAGACCTTCTGTACTTGGAAGGACTCTATACTTGGTTTCAGCCCCTCCAAGCTATAATCCACAAGCAGTTCTCCCAGCACAGGGACCTGGCAGGAGACATGACTGAACCTCAGGAGATCCTGCAAGAACCCTATAGGCCATTCCAACCCCTCTAGCCATGGTCAGGGACCAATCCTGTCCATCCAGTAACCCAGTAGGAGACATGCCTATCTATTTGTAGAGCCAGGTCTACAAACCTTAATCTTGGCTGTAGAATCTGAAAGAGCCCTGACAGCCACTGTTCAGAGTCAGTCCTGCCCACCCAGGGACTTACCCAGTGACCAGCCAGCACTTCTCCCAGGAACCTGATGGATGCCATACCCACAATTTACCTGAAAATTCATTCTCTGAGGACCCAAATATGGACCCTTGTACAAGTGGCAGCCTAATGAACAAGGTACTGGAGGCAGTCACACCCACACAGGAACAGAAGGAATTCACACCAGCCTGTGTCCTGGTGATGAGCCCACAAACAGACCCCATTACAGACCTAGCAACAGCCTTATAATTAGTTCCAACCCAGCACAAGTGCATTCTACAGGTAACCCTATACAGTCCAGCGAAACAAACGTAAGAAGGTCTTCATATTCTGAAATCAGTTTGTAACAACTAGAGGAAGTGTTTGCTCTAACAAATGCAGGCACCAATGCAAGGCTACATGGTTCAGGAAGAAATACAATACCACCAATGAAAACTAAAATAACTCTGGTAAGTGACTCCAAAGAAATGCAGTTCTATGATTTGCCTTGAACAAAAATTTAAAACAATTATTTAATGAGAACAAATAAAATGCAAGAGAAAGCAGACAGACAAACAAAATCAGGACAATAATTCAACACAAATTGCATTTAACAAAGAAGTAGAAACAAAAAAAAAATAGAACCAAATAGAAATCCAAGAGCCAAAGAATACAATGACAGAACTGAAAGCCCAGAAACTCAACCACAGCCCTAATAATGCAGAAGAAAGAATCAGCAAACTCAAAGACTTGAAATTAGCCAGAGAAACAAAAAGAAAATAAAATAGTGAAGAAAGCCTAAGTGAATTATGGCACACCATTAGGCAAACAAATATTTCATCATGAGAGTTCCAGAAGAAGAGAAAAGGGGCCAGAAAAGTTATTTAAAGATGTAATAGTGAAAAAGTCTCAAATTTTGGGAGAGAAATGGACTCCCAAATACACATTATAGTCAAAATGTTAAAGATCAAAGACAAGAGGAGAATTTTCAAAGTAGCAATAGAAAAAGAACTTGTCACATACAAAGCAATTTCCATTAGCCTATAAGTGGATTTTTCTGCAGAAACATTGCAGAACAGGATGCAGTGTGCTCATATATTTAAAGTGGTGAAAGAAAAAAACTGCGAACCAAGAATACTATACCCAGCAAAACTGTCCTTAAGAAATGAAGGAAAGGTAAAGACATGTTGAGACAAACAAAAGTTGAGGGAATTCATTACCACTAAATCTGCCATTACAAGTAATGCTAAAGGAAGTTCTTCATATTGAAATGGAAGGATGCTATGTAATGACATAAACACATAACATTGGGTTGGCCAAAACTTTCATATGTTTTTTTCCATAAAATGTAAAACACATTTTTCATTTTCACCAGTATTGATTTGGATACTTTGAGTATACTGGCTATCTTTTGTGTGGTACAATGTTGACTGCTCTCAATTAATATCTTGATTTGATCACTATCAACTTCAATTGGTCTACACGACTGTGGAGTATCATCCAGTGAGAAATCTCCAGCACAAAACTTCACAAACCACTTTTGACACATTTGATTAGTCACACCACCCTCTCCATAAACAGCATAAATCTTTGCTTGCATTTCAGTTGCATTTTTACCTTTCTTGAAATAAAAAAGCATAATATGCTGAAACTGTTGCTTATTTTCTTCCATCTTCAATATTAAAATGGCTACACAAAAATGCACCAGTTTTGATAAGTTTTTTAAAACATATACAATGATGTGACAGCTGTCATAATAAGTCTAATAAAATTGTTTGAATGAAGTCAAAGACAACTAAGTGCTACTACAGCCATCTTATAGGAAAAAACCAAATGAACTTTTTGGCCAAGCCAATAATATAAAACTCACTGGTAAAAGTAAATAAATAGTTGAACTCAGAACATCCTAACAGTGGTATATCACTTTTTACCTCTATTACAAAAGGTAAAAATAATATTAAAAACAACCATAGCAACAATAATTTGTTAATGGAGGTACAATATAAAAACATGTAAAGTGTGACAAAAATAGCATACAATGTTGGAGGAGGAGAAGCAAAAGTATTGTTTTTATGTGATTGAAAGTAAGTTGTCAGTAGCTTAAACTAGACTGTTATGTCTATTAGAAGTTTTACATAAGCCTTGTGGTAACCACAAAGAAAAAAATCAACAGTAGTTAAATAAAAGATAAACAGAAGGCAATTAAAACACACAAACAACAAATATAAGACATAAATCACAAATGAAGACAATAAGAGAAAAAGAAAGGAACAAAGAAACTAAAAACTTTCAGAAAACAGGAAAGTGACAATAGTAAGTACTGGGTTGGCTAAAGAGTCCATTTAGTTTTTTCTGTAAAGTAAAAGACATTTTTCGTTTTCACCAATAACTTTATTGATTTGGATATTTTGAGTATGTCAGCTATCTCCTGTGTGATAGAACATTGACTGTTTTCAACTAATGAATCAATTTGATTTGAATGCTATTAACTTCAACTGGTCTACCTGACAATGGAGCATCATCTAGCAAGAAATCTCCAGCACAAAACTTTGCAAACTACTTTCTGACACATTGACACAAACCATTTTTGATACACCAGTCACAGCAACTTCTCCATACATTACAGAAATCTTTTTTTGCATTTCAGTTGCATTTTACCTTTCTTAAAAAAATAAAGTATAATATGCCAAAAATGTTGTGCATTTTCTTCCAATATTAAAATGGCTACATAAAAATTCACCAATTTTAATGTTTTTTAAATGCACACTGATATGACAGCTGTCACAATATGATCTAACAAAATTGTTTTGAATGAAGTTAAAGACAACTAAGTGCTACTAGAGCCATCTTATGGAAAAAAGCAAATGAAATTTTTGGCCAACCCAATATTTACCTATCAATAATGAGTAATATAAATGGACTAACTCTACAATCAAAAGATACAAAGAAGCTGAATGGATTTAAGAAAAAAGATTCAACAATATGCTATCTGAAGAGACTCATTTTTACACAGACTCAGCTTTACAGACACATGCAGGCTGAAAGTGGAGAGATGGAAAAAGATATTTTATGAAAATAGTAACCCAAAGAGAACAGGCATACCTATATTTTTCTTAGATAAAATAGGTTTTTAATCAAATCAGTCACAAGAGAAAAAAGATCATGATAGAGAAAGGGGTCAATTCATCAAGAGGATATAACAATTATACATATATATTCACCCAACACTGGAGAACATAAATGTTTAAATCAAATGTTAACAGAACTGGAGGGAAAATAAACAGCATACAATAATAGTAGGGGACTTAAATATCCAACTTTTAACACTAGAGAAATCATCCTTACAGAATTAATAAGGAATGAGTGAATCAATTTTAAATAACACTATGCATCAAACAGAGCTCACAGACATACAAAGAACATTCCATCCAACAGTGCCAGCAATATACTTTCTTCTAAAGTGTACATGAAAAACTTTCCAGGACATACCATATGTTTGGATACATATATAGAAAATAAATAAATAAACCATATCTTGTATCTTTACTGACCACAATGGTATTCATCTAGAAATCAATAACCGGAAGAAAGTGAAAAATTTACATAATATACACATTCTTTTGCAAGAAGTAAACAGTACAATCATGAACCACCAATGAGTCAAATAAGAAAGCAAAAGGGAAACCATAAAGCATATCCAAACAAATGAAAATGGAAATAAAACATACCAAAACTTACAGAATTCAGGAAAGCACTTCTACGAAGAAAGTTTATAGTGATAAATGTCTACATTAAAAAAAAGAAATATCTCAAATAAACAATCTAACATTGTACTCCAAGAAATTAGAAAAACAAAAAAACTAAGCTCAAAGTTAGCAGAAGAAAGAAAATAATAAATATCAGAGTGGAAATAAGTAAAATAAAGAGAAAGAGAAAAACAAAACTAAGAGCTGTTTTTTTTGAAAGAATACACAAAACTGACAAACCTTTAGCTAGACTAACCAAGAAAAAGGGGAGAGGACTCAAACTTATAAATGAAAAAATGAAGAAGCAACCTATGGAATGGGGAAAAATGTGTGCAAATCATCTATCACATAAGAGGTTAATATGAAAATAGATAGGAAATATACAACTCTGTAAGGAAAAAAATAGGCAGAGGATCTGAGTGAAAATTTTTCCAAGAAAACACACAAATGGCCAGTGATACATAAAAAGAAGCTCAACATCACTGATCAACAGAAAAATGCAAATCTAGACCTCACATCTGTTACAATGGCTATTATTAAAAGGACAAGAAAAAGCAAATGTTGCTGAGGATGTGGAGAAAGGGAACCCTCGTATTGTCTGTAGGACTGCAAATTGGGACAGCAAGTATGGGAAACAGTATAGAGGATCCTCAAAAGGTGAAACTGAGAGCTACCATGTGACCCAGCAATTCCACTTCTGGGTATGAATCCTGGAAAATGAAACCACTCTCTCAAAGAGAAACATGCACCCCCATATCCTCTGCAGCATTATTTACAACAGCTAAGATATGAAAACAACTGAAGTGTCCACTGATGAACTAATGGACACAGAAAATGTGTTATATATATACATACAGTGGAATCTTACTTAGCCATAAAAAAGAAAGCTATCATGCCACTTGTGACAACATGGATGGACACTGAAGGCATCATGCTGAGTGAAATGTCAGACAGAGAAATACAGATATTATACCTCACAAGTGTTGAATAGACAAAAAACAAATAAACAAGCAAAAATACCAAAAGAAAGATACAGAGTACAGATGGGTGGTTGCCAGAATTAAGTTTGAGAGGTGGGCCAAATCAGTAAAGGTTATCAAAAGGTATAAACTTCCAGTTGTAAAATAAATAAGACCTGGGGATGTAATGCACAGCATACAAACTATAGTTAATACTATAGTATTAACGATAATATACTGTAATATACAATATAATATGCTATATTGTATATTATACTATATACAGTATTATACTACATTGTGTATAGTATAATACTGTATTATATATTTGAAAGTTGCTAAGACAGTAGACAACACAAGAAAAATATTTTGTAACTATGTGTGGTGATGCCTGTTAACTAGACTTACTGTGGTGATCATTTCACAGTATCCCCAAATATCAAATCATTATGTGGAATGCCTGAAACAAACATGTTATACATCAATTATACCTCAAAAAAACAAAAAAAAAGACCAAATAACATAATCAACTCACATCATATACGATGACATAAGTAAGTTTAATGTAAAAGAATTAAAGTAGATATACCATGCAAACATTAATCTTTTAAAAAGCAGGAGTGGTTAGATTAATATCAAATAAAGTTGATTTCAGAGCAAAGAAAATTACTACAGACAAATAAAGACATTATGTAATGATAGAGAGATCAACCCACTATGAAGATATAACAATTCTACTTGTGTTCACAACAAACAACAGAATCCAAAAAAACTGAAAGCAAATACTAATAGAGCTGGAAAGAAAAATACACGGTCATCCCTCGCTATATCATGGTTCACTTATTGTGGCTACACTGTATTGTGAGTTTTTTAAAAAATATATATCTAATTCTGTATTGCAGAGTTTTCATTATACTGTGGGATTTTGCGGTATACTTCACTGGTGAGTACCCATATAGAATTTTATGTGTTGTTAAAATTACATAGGTTTAAGAGTGTAGAAAGTGTTTAAGAGCATATGAAGTGTTTATATGAGTGTGGGAAAGGTTGATAAGAGAGTGGAAAAGGTTTATAGGAGTGTGGGAAGGGTTTATAAAGCCTTAACATATACATAAATAATAAAATAAATATAATACTGCTACTTTGCCGATTTTCACCTATTGTGGGGGTCTCTGGAACATAACCCCCGCAGTAAGTGAGGGATCACTGTATACAGAAATGGATTTGGAGAACCAAATTTACTTCCCTCTCAGGATTTGACAGAATTAACAGATGGAAAATTAGCAAAGATATAGAACTGACCAACACAAGCAACCACCAATCCAGTTAAAGAATATAGAACATTCTACTCAATGTGAAAGGAATGGACATTTTTCCAGTGTCCACAGAGTATTCATCAAGACAGACGATATCCCAGAGCACAAAACAAACCTTAACACATTTTAAAAAACTGCAAGCATACAGAGTGTTTTCCGATCACAATAAAATCAAACTGGAAATCAATAACAAAGGCAACAAGAAAATGTCCAAACACCAATTAAAGTGTTTCTAAGAAATTCATGGTTCAAAAAAGAAGTCTTGAAGACAATTTTAAACCTACATGTAACTGAATGAAAATGAAAACACATATTAAAACTTGTAGTATTCACTGAAGCAGTGCCAAGAGGAGAATTAATAACACTAAGTGCATACCTTTGAAAAGAGAAAGGATATCAAATCAATAATCTAAGTTCCTACCTCAAAAATTAGAAAAAAGAGCAAAATAAGCTCAGAGACAAGCGAAGTAAGAAAATAAAGTCATCCTGAAACTAATACAATGCTTTATGTTAATTATAACTCAATTTTTTAAAAAAGATAATCCAGAATAATACTGAAAACAAGAAAATAGGGAAAATCAATTAAAGAAATGCTGGCTTCTCAAAAAAATCAATAAAATTTATAAACCACTAGTAAGAATAACTACAAATTACCAAAATTCAAGTTAAGACAGAAAACCAAAATAGCCTTTTAACTATTAAATAAGTTGATTTTGTAATACAAAATCTCTGCTAAAATAATCACCAGGCCCAGGTACTTTAACTATAGAATTCTACCAAACACTTAAAGAATTAACACTAATTTTATTCATGGGAAACAGAAGAGGAGGTAACACTTCTCAATTCACTTTCTGAGGCTGGTATTACCCCAATATCAAAATCAGACAAATGCAGCGTAGGTGGAAACACTGTACCTCCTCTCACAACCAAGATTAAGGACAACAAATATTTATAAACAATAACACAAGTAGAACACAGAAAATTGAAATACGGAAGTCGACAAACATTCGACCCGACCGGTAAGAGGGGCAGAGTCGGCAGCTGGTGGAGAGGGAAAGCGGCAGGAAAACGTGGTGGCTGCCAGGCTTGGGAGCGCCAGGCAGCATAGGTAGCATGGAGCTTGCAGACCCCCGATGCCGGGAGGAGACAAGCAGAGCACACAAGGCACGCAGGGCAGTTGGCTAACCGTGGACACACATTCGCGTGCAGATAAACTAGACAAGAGCAGGCAGTGAGACGGACCGCACAGCGCAGGGCCCCAGCGACAGGAAATAAAGCCTAAAAACTCTGATTGAAAAGGTGCCGGGAGAGGCTCCCAGCCTCACAGGAGAGGTCGCAGGGGAGACCTGCAAGGTCCCGGAGTGTGCATAGGCCCTCCCACCTGGGAACCAGCTCCAGGGGGGCCCAGTTTGCTTGTGGGAGGCAGCAGAGGGGACGCAAATTCGAGAGAGAGCTCAGAACAGGTGCCATTGTTCCCTCTCTGACCCCGCCCCCACAGACAGCGTCACAACTTGGCGACTAGGCTGCCCCGCCCTGGTGAACACCTAAGGCTCCGCCCCTCATACGCAACAGGCGCCACCTGACTCAAAATGACTCAAACAGAAGAAAAGCTCAGAGTCCCAGAGACAATACTTTTAAGCAAGCAAGAGACAGCTGACCTATCAGATACACAGTTCAAAGCACTGTTAATCAGGATGCTCACAGAATTGGTGGATTTTGGTCGCAAATTAGATGAAAAAATGAAGGCGTTGATAAGTGAAATGAAGGAACATGCACAGGGAACCAGTAGTGATGGGAAGAAAACTGGGACTCAAATCAATGGAGTGGACCAGAAGGAAGAAACAAACAACCAATCAGAAAAGAATGAAGA
>PVKM010002730.1:0-62503 GCA_004027735.1 Carollia perspicillata | reverse complement strand
ATGCAAAAAAAAAAAAAAAAAGAATCTTGACCACCAACTTACCCCATATACCAAAATAAACTCAAGATGGATAAAATACTTAAATAAAATGCATGACACCATGAAAGTCCTAGAGGAGGACATAGGCAGGAAAATTTCAGATATTCCACACAGCAATATTTTTACCAATATGTTCCCTAGAGCAAGGGACATAAAGGAAAGAATAAGCAAATGGGAATGTATGAAATTAAGAAAAACTTCTGCATTGCTAAAGAACATGTTAGAAAAATGAAAAGGGAACCAACTGTATAAAAATATATTTGCAAATGATATGTTGGACAAGGTTTAGAACTTCAAAATATATAAAGAACTCACATGACTCTACACCAAGACAAACATTCCAATTAAAACAAAGGCAAAGGACCTAAACAGATACTTCTCCTAGGACATACAAGGGTCCAGAGACATATGAAAGGGTGCTCAGCATCACTAGCCATCAGAGAAATACAATTTAAAAACCACAGTGATATGCCACTTCACACCAGTCAGAAAGGCCATCATGAACAAATCAACTAACAACAAGTGCTGGAGAGGTTGTGGAGAAAGGGGAACCCTAGTACACTGTCGATGGGAATGCAGACTGGTGTAGCCCCTGTGGAAAACAGTAGGGAATTTCCTCAAAAAACTAAAGATGGAACTGCCTTTTGATCTAGCTGTCCCACTGCTTGGATTATACCCTACAAATCCTGAAACACCATTTCAAAAGAACCTATGACCCCCAATGTTCATAGCAGCATTATTTATAATAACCAGGTACTAGAAACAGCCTGAGGGTGCATCAGTAAATGAGTCCATCTAAAAACTGGTTCATTTACACAATAGAATACAATGCGGCAGGAAGAAGGAGCTCCCACTCTTCAAGACAGCATGGATGAAATTGGAGAATATTGTGATAATTGAAATAAGCCAGTCAATGAAAGACAAATACCATATGATCTCACCTATAAGTGGCACCTAATCAACAAAACAAACAAGTGAGCAAAATAGAACTAGAGACATAGAAATAAAGAACAAACTGACAGTGACCAGAGGGGACAGGGTAGGAGGATAAGGGGGGAAAGAAGAGGAAGGGCCAAATTAAGGAACATGTATAAAGGACCCATGGACAAAGACAAACTGAGGGAGGATTGAAAGTGGGAGGTGTGGAGTGGGTAGGGCAGGGGAATGTAATGGGAAAAATGGGGACAACTCTAATTGAACAACAATAAAAATTTTTAAAAATGATTCTCTCTCTTTAATCTTTGACATTTTTATTATGATGTGTCTTGGTGTGGTTCTCTTTGCGTCTAACTTGTTTGGGACCCTTGGTGCTTCCTGGACTTGTGTGTCTATTTCTTTTGGTCAATTAGGGAAGTTTTCTTTCATTATTTTTTCAAATAGATTTCCAATTTCTTGCTCTTTCTCTTCTGTGAGTCCTATGATTTGGATGTTGGCACTTTTGGAGATGTCTCAGAGTGTTCGTATATTATTCTCATTTTTAAAAATTCTTGTTTATTCTTTCTGTTTTAGTTGAATGTTCATTTCTTCCTTATGTTCTAAATCATTGATTGGAATCCTGCCTTCCTTCCCTCCACTGTTGTTTCCTTGTGGATTTTTCTTTATTTCACTTAGTGTAGCTTTCACTCTTCCCTTATGTTTTTGCTGTCTCAATGATTTCTCTGAGAATCCTGATGACCAGTATTTTGACTCTGCATCTGATAGGTTGGCTATCTACATTTTGTTTACTTCTTTTTCTGAGGTTTTGTTCTTTTCTTTCACTTCATCGTTTCGTGACTCTGAGGTGGGAGAGAGAGGTTGGATAGAGGACAATGCTTCTGCTTTGCTTCTGGAGGTTTGCCTAATTCTAAGTCCATGTAGGCCCTTTAAACAGACTACCCTAGTTGTCAGTTTCTTCCTCTGTCCCAACCCCCACTAGTTTTTAAAGGCGGAAGTTGTGAGGCTTTATCTTCCTGGCACTGCAATTCTGGGTTGCATATTCTGGCCTAGAGCTGGGATTGCTTGGTCCCAAGGCATCCCTGTTTTTTTATCCACCACACATGAATGTGGAACCACCCATTCCATCACTGCTGCTTCTCCTGCTCCATGTCACACTGTGTTCTCTCTGCCCCAACTCACTGATTCTGCTCCTCATGCCTGTATGGATGAATTTGACTTCCTTAAATCTATGGTTGTCAGACTTCCGTAAAGTTTGATTTTCTGGCAGTTGTTGATGGTTTTTGTTTTGTGGTTAGTTGTGATTATTCTTGTGTTTGCACAAAGAGACAAGCATGTCTACCTATGCCTCCATGTTGACCTTAAGTCCCTCAATCAAGTGAGGTAATAACTGAGAATTAATCATTAATATATCTGTAGCATTGTGAATTGTTGCTCCATTCAATGCTATGCAGAACACCATGAAAAAATGCTAGACATAATATTTTAAAATCTTCTTGAATTCTCCTTCAGCTGGCAAGAAAGCAGAAAATACACAGGAGAAAAATTGCTATGGTAATGCTCTTGAGTAGTCAGTACAAGAAGGAATCTTGGCATACAAGTAGAGGAGGCTTTATATAAAAGTTCGGTAATTTTGACGAAAGTAACAGGAAGGAAGACAGCTTGTCTGGGCACAGACATAGGTGGTTGGAAGATAGGGTGGTGGGAATGTGTAGTCCTCTTCTGATTGTGTCCCCTTTCTCAGTGACAGCTGCAGTGACTCCATCAGCTGGGAGTAAGGTGGAGGAGAGTACTGGAGTTTTGAGAAGAAAAGAAGTATAAAATAATCTCCAAGGAATATTGTAACATTGCCTTGAAGCATTAACCACCCTCTTGAGGTTAGCAGTCATGGATTTTAAGGAGAGTGTGCCAGGGAAACTGTGTATTTGTCTCCAGTTGTATTCAGCTGCTTGGGTGCGTGTGTGGTGTAGATTTTGGCTGGTAAGTCAAAGTGAAGAATGGGCAGGTAAGGAGGGGTGATTATAATGATGCACCATGAAGTCTAAGAGGGTAGGGTGAGAAGAGAGAGCAGAAGGAAGATGAGGGAAACTTAGAATTCAAAGCCTCCAGTTTTTTCATTTTGCCATTGATTATAATCTACCTCCTTTATTAATTTATATTTATTTCTACCTTCCCCAGTTGCTTACAAGCTCATGTCTCATTCTTTGATGTTTCCATTATATTCTGTAGCAGTTTTTTCTCCAAAGCATGAAATTCTTAACTGTCAATTGGGTGCTGTTTTTATATTTTTCTTAGTCATGATACATCAGTTACATTATGTGAACTTTTATTGAAAACTCTTTTTAAAAAGCCAACTCCATCTAAGTATTTATAAGAAACTATTCTGCTTCAAAGTGCTACTTTTGATTAAAGATATTTTAGCATGTCTAAGGTAAATTAAACTTTTGACAATATGGTCAATTTTGTTATTAAGTAGATGGATAAACTAAATATTTTAATAAAGTATTTGGCCTGAACTATTTGATTGGACCTGTGTACATTTAATCAAATGGACCTAACTATTGCTAGTTTTCCATTTTAATTTTAGGAAAGCCTAGAAGATGGAAAAAGGCAGTCACTTTCTTTTTGCAAAGTAATATATTTATAATGGTTAACAATTTGAAATGTTATTAAAGTTAGGTGTGTGTGTCCACTGCTAGAGGTTTCATAGGGTTGGGAAGAGGATATGGAATATAAAAAATGTTAGGTCAAAGGTTAGCAATTATACCTGACATAAAACTTCAATAGCTAAAAGTATTGTGTTGAGGTATAGTACTATAAAACTTTAATCAATGAATTTGTATTGTATATATTCCTGTATGTGGTGCTATGCTAGGTGCTGGGGCTCTAGTAATTAAAACGGATAAACGAAAAAGATCACACAGAAGTTATGGAAGATCATACGGAAGTCTTGATCTTGAGATGTTGACAACTTTTTTAGGAAACCGAAGAGGACTGGGGAAAGATGCTTCTTTAGAGGAGCACGCTTTGTTGAAGGGTCCGTACAGACATTTGTGTGGAAATTTCCATTGAGAATTAGGTGCAAGGGGAGAAAATATATATGATACAGCTGCAGTTTTTAGGTGGAAGGGAGGAAAATTGGAGGAAGCAACAAGAAGGCTGGTGGGAGAGATGAGTTACAAGTCCAGTAGTAACAAGAAGGATGCTCATTGTTGCTGCATCTGTTAAACAACCAGTGCTGGTATACTTTATATGTATAGTTCATTTTAATCTTTGCATATGAGGTTTGTATTTTCTTCCCAAAGCAGATTTGAAATTGTATGATAATATAACAAGAAAGAGAAGTTTATTAGGTAACTTTAAAAATACCAGTTAAATAAAATTTATTTTCAGACATTTGAAATATGAAATACATGTAAAAACAAAAGTTTGTTTAGGGATAAGATAAGTGAGCTTTTATAATACATCTGGATATTTGTTTTTGGTTTACATATTTGTTTTTCTCCCTGATGTTCCTCAAATGTTACTGGGTGATACATTTTGTGTTATTCAGGTTGATGTATTCTTAAAATCTGACCTTCCATTGGCCTGGGGAATGTCTGTTGTGCTGCCCTGGTTATCTTGTTTGCATCTTTCTTCACGTTAAACTTTTAGTCTCAATGTTAATTTTGGGGGAAAGCAAAGAAGGGAAAAGAAACTAAGGACTTTTGTCTGCCTGAGACTTTGCTCTCTGGAATCTCCTCTTTACTCACCCACAATCTTTCTTTCTTCCCTCACTTTCCACTGTCCAGACAGTCTCCTTCCCTAAATCAGCCTCAGCAGTTCTTTCCCTGTTTGATTTTCCTCTTGATCTCTTGCCTACTTGCCAGCTGGTATTTCTGTCAATGGTGTGTTCATAATGGAAATATAAAAAGTCCAGCCAAACTATGTGCATGCTGAAAATTCTAAGCTTTAAACTTGCACATTGCTTAATCCTAAGAAGCATCGATTTTGGATTCTCTGCACTGCTTTATATACCCTTAGGAGATAGTTAGAATTCATTTGGACTCTCTTCAACTTGTTATGAAATATATTTTATAAAGTACCTATTTTAAAAATTATTTCTCTGAACTATATTCTGGCCAAAAACCACATTAATTTCTAAAATAATTTTTGGTTGAATAGCTGAATTTTTAAGTAACCATTTAATTTGATTTGTTGTATCCTTAGCACATCTTTATGTTCTGCTTAGAAAATTGTGACAGCTTGATAGCATTCAACTTTGACTAGAATGTGTTTTTTACTAATGCACAAAGAAGCTGCTTTAAAAAAAATATTTTATTTCATTTATTTTTTAATTGCTTTTTAACCATCTTTCAGAAAGATTATATTGGGAAAAGTAAGGTATCTCTTAATGATCTTGTTTTCAGCATGATATAAGAAACAGATTCACCTAATATAATTGTCTGGTGCAGAATTTATTACCTGGATAACAAGAGAGGAACATGTCATACCTGTTCAGTTCTCATTTTCACTCCTACTTAGAGTTCTTTGAAGACTCACTTAATTTTCAGAAAACGATATTGTCTTCTAGGACACTGAATTAAAAAAAAAAAACTTGTCAAGTTCTTTTGTCCTTGGGAATTTTCCTCCACCTTTCACATGGTGCTTTACACTGTTCATGTAAGAAAGTACTTCAACAAATTTGCTTCTTATGAATAGCACGGTATAATTAGGCAACCACCCTTGTGTCTAGATTTGACTAGGGAAAAACGGTGACAGAACTGCACAATGGGTTCACTATAAAACAGTGCAAAATGAAAACATGAATTTACTTGTTAAAGGAAAGACAGTCACAGTTTACTGTGAAATATTAATTCATGAAAGATAAAAGTAAAAACTCTAATAGAACTTCTTGGTTAGTTTATTGGGATTAGTAGTAATTGGGTAATTGAAAAGATAAGGTAACGATATAGTCAACAGTGCAATTATTAAAAATGATGCACATGTGCCTTAAACATTTTATTTTCTATTAAATATATAAATTCTCATTCACCAGTACTTTGAGATAGCACCACCGTGTTTTCTTTTATTATGATTGAACTTATTTGAGTTCATGTAAAAATCACACCCATGGTTTATGATTCCTAATTTTGGTGTTGTTAAGTGGAGCAGAACTTAAAGGACATAAGCAATCTGAGTACAGAATCCTTCTTGATTTTCATGACATTTCCTCTCAATCTTTTATGGTACATGAACAAATATTCAAAGAATTATTTCTATTTTTTTTTTTATTTTTAGCCATTTGCCTTTATCAGTCAAGTTTTTTCAAATCATTCTATATAGTTTTATTGAAAATAATAACACTCCTTTGTCATAATACTTGTGATTTCTAAAATAATTAAATTGCATAATTAAAATAATAGGTACAACCTGTATAAAGAAGATTGGAGTCATGTGTTGCTCAGAGCTGAACTGCACTGCTTAGAAAATCTGTGAACACATCCCAGCCACTTTGTCAGGTTCCCATGCCATTCATTACACTCCTCTGTAAAACAGAAGAAATAAAAAAAAATCATAGTTAGTTAAAAGAATTATTCTGATCCACAGATATCAGTAAAATGAAAGGAATGACTTTTTTAATTTTAAGAAAACTTTTAATTCAGAATAGTTTTGAATTTACAGAATATTTACAAAGACAGTATAGGAAGTTCCTATATACCCCACACCATTTTCTTTTACTCACATTAGTGCAGTACATTTGTTGCAATTAATTAAATAATATTGATACATTATTGTTAACCAAAGTTCACTCTTTATTAGGATATCATTAGTTTTTATCTAATATTCTCTTTCTGTTATGGGATACCATCCAGGATATCACATTATATTTAGTAGTTATTACTCTTCAGACTTCTCTAGACTGACTGTTTTGCAAACTTTCCTTGTTTTTGATGACTCTGACAGTTTGATGAGTCTGGCAAAATGTTTTGTAAAATGTTTCTTATTTTGGGTTTGCCTGATGTTTTTCTCATATTTAGCCTGGGATTATAGATTTTTGAGTGGAATATTCCAAAGGTAAAGTGCCATTTTTATTGTATCATATGAAGGGCACCTATCAATAATATTAATATGACTTACTACTGTTGATGTTGCCTTTGATCACCTGGCCTAGGTTTCAGGTTTCTCCTTTGTTGCATTTCTGTGATTTTTATACTTGGATGGTGTGCTACGCCAAAAGGGGAGCATGAGCAGGTAGGTAAATTATTTCAACCACATTATCTTCATTATAGAATTATATAGTTTGGCCTCTTTATGAGGAGTTAGTGAGAGCTGAAAGAAGTATAGTAAATGTCATTTTTGCATTCTTATGGAATTCCAGTTTTGCTGTCTTTTTTTCATGTTTCATGAGCTTTAGTATTTAAATGAAGGAACACAGGCTCCAGAGATGATTTTGGGCAGTGGTTTGGAAGGAAAATGGAGCACTATGGTTGCAAAGTTGTGCTTCTGCAAGTGTATGATTCAAGATTTCAAGCTCAAACTACATATGCCATTTCTTAGTTCAGTTTAATTTGAATTTGTGGTTAGCATTTTATGACAATTAAAAATTTTTCTTACTACTCTTGAATGTATTCAGCAAAATTGTAGTTGATAATCAATTGCCTTGCAGCATATGAGTGTATGACCAAGGCTAATGAAGCATTGATAAGTTCATTGCTCTACCTGCTGATCATCCTTAAGATGGAAAGTGATTTCAATATTGTGTTAAGATTTTTGTGCTACTGACCTAACATGCAAACCACAACAGCTCATATCTCATACTTTAGAGAAATTTCACAAAATCTGAGAAACAATCTTTTAATAAGCAATCAGACTCCTACACATGCCAATCTATTGGAAATATTTTAAATAGAACACAAAGAGATCTCTAAAACTCACAGACCATCTGTTGCCTTTGTGGGCTTGAAAATACCATAAGGATGTTAAATAAACTTCCTTCTACCTAAATTTCTTGGATAAGATGTGAAAACATTTCATTTTATTTTATTTTTTATTTTTTAATTATTTTACTGTTATTCAATTACAGTTGTCTACATTTTCCCCCACCACTCCCCTACACCCCAGCCAAACCCACCTCCCTCCCTTGCTTCCACCATCCCCCTTGGTTTTGTCCATGTGACCTTTATAGTAGTTCCTGAAAATCCTCCCCCGCCCCCCACATTATCCCCTACCCCGTCCCTTCTGGCTATTGTTAGATTGTTTTTAATTTCAATGTCTCTGGTTATATTTTTTTTGCTTGTTTCTTTTGTTGATTAGGTTCCAGTTAAAGGTGAGATCATATGGTATTTGTCTTTCACTGCCTGACTTATTTCACTTAGCATAATGCTCTCCAGTTCCATCCATGCTGTTGCCAAGGGTAGGAGCTCCTTTTTTCTTTCTGCTGTGTAGAAAAGGGAACACTAGTACACTACTGGTGGAAATGAAGACTGATGCAGCCACTGTGGAAAAGAATATGGAATTTCCTCAGAAAACTAAAAATGGAACTGCCTTTTGACCCAGCAATTCCACTGCTGGGATTATATACTAAGAGCCCTGAGACACCAATCCAGAAGAACCTATGCACCCCAATGTTCATAGCAGCACAATTTATAATAGCGAAATTCTAGAAGCAACCTAAGTTGCTTCAGCAAATTAATGGATAAAAAAAGGATGGTACACTTACAAAATGGAAAACATTTCATTTTAGAATTGAAATTTCTTTAGCTTTCCTAAATAACAGTGGTGTCTTAACTCTCAAAAAAGAACAGAAACAGTGGTTGTGGCAGTTTAAACTTAGTTCCACATTACTGATATGAATGTAAAATAAGGCTGGGACCAAAATAAGGCTGAGACCCATTCTTTTCAAGATTTTTTTTCTTCTGTAGCCCAAAGGCCTTCATTTTTAACTCCATGTTGATCAAATATGGAATTCATGCATCTGTTTCTTCAATATTTTCGTGATGTAGATAGCTTCAGTGTGAACTTAACCTTGTGCTGCTAAATGATGTGAATAGCTTACTACCCATTCAGATATAATCTTACTATTTCTATGTTGGTGTCATGGTTCTCTGCCCATTGCTGGACTATTTATTGCCACTGATATGATAAGCATATAAGTATGATAAAAACCATTTTTTGGGAAAGGCAGCATGGTGCTGTGAAAACAGCTTTGGAGAGGAAATCGTAAGAGCTGGCTTTATTGTTCCGCTTGATACTTCTAATTCTGTGATCCTGGGAAAGATCCTAATCTTTGATTTGTGTTTCCTGGGGAAGAATGAAGAGACGATTATAACTGCCTTGCCTACATTTAGAAAAGTGTCTTTAGTTTCTAGCACATGATAATCGTGCAAATATATTATAAACTAGACAGTACTGGACAAAGTAAAAGGAAGACTGGAATACTGCTTAGTGTTAAGGAAAAGTCTACAGGGATGCTTTCTACCTATACCATGCACAGTTAGCATTTAACAGTGCCAGGTGTGGGGAGGATCTGCACTGTTAAAAATCCATGGACCTGAAAGACAGAGAAGAGCATGAATTTGTTAGTAATACTGAGAACATCTCCAAGCCCCAACCTTAGACTATATAGGCACTTCAGTAGCATCAGACTTCATAAGTACAATTGTCTGTTTAACAAAAGCCCAATGGAAATAATCATGTTGATTAGGAATACACTATAGAAATTGGAAGTTGAACAACATGATTTTTAGGGTTCTTCTAGTACTTAAATCCTATGGATGACCAACTTAATCAGTTACTTAAATTGATGTAATCCATAGACTAATGGTGGAAAAAAACAGAAATATAAATTTTGAAATATTTTGAATAATGTGTTCATATTTAAATCACTTCAGGTTTTAAGATGAGGACATTAACACAGAACTCACTCTGTACCAGGCATTGTTCTAAATGGTACCCCAACTCATTAGTATTCACACTAACCTTATGAGGAAGATAAGGAAACTGAGGCACAGAGTGATAAGGGTCACTCTGTGATTATATGATTAAGGTCACATAGCTGGTGTTTGGGAGGCAGAACTTGGAAAAATCAGTATGGTAAATATTAAACAAAAATTAAATTGGGAAGATGTCACTAATAGTCTTATGGAAAAAAATGCTGTTCTGACAATTGGGAAAATAGTGGGAATACAAGGGAGGACTGGCGAATACATATTGACAATCCAGTAACTACTCAAATAGTGAAGAACAAGTGATAAAGTCAAGAGAAGAGAATGTGATTTTATTGAATAAATATCCTTGAAATTAACATTTGGAATACATTTCTTTTTAAAGTAAATATTAGATAATTAATTGCTAATATTTACACATTTTTGATAAGGCAATTTCTGTTATCATCATATTCAGGTTATAGACTTGATTTTAAAAAATCTTCAGAAGAAAGACCAGTAGAAGACAAAGATTAAGCAAGAGGAAAAAATGACTATTATTTTAAGAAAATTATTTGTTAAAAATCAGTAGGAAAATATTTGATCATACTTGAGTAAATATGTTTTCTCATTGACTTTAGCACTTTAGTTGTACCAGATCATTCATAAATTTATACCATAAGATTTTGACTTGAAGAAAACACTTGTGTTATGATTACACAAAAATCACTGTTTCCATTTGTTAATAAATTTTTCCTGGTATTTGTGGACTTTAGTATTTTTTTCACATTTCAGCCTTTAAGTTTCTACTTCTGTACTTCTCCCTGAATGTTTATGAAAAACTGTTGTACTTATGACAGGTTGCATGATTTTTACCCGCTTTGTGCACTCAGTTTGTGTATTATTATCTCACATGACATTTTGAATCAAACACTGCTAGCACAAAGCTGCCATCAGCAGCTCATGCCAAAAAAATGTTCATTATAACACTTCTCAGCATGCTAGTGAGAGCACTTCACAGAAACAGATTTCCAGCCATTGTTCTTTTCTATTTTTGCATATCATACAGCAAAAAAAAAGCAAAATAAAAGATGATTTATTAGAAAATGATGCCTTGGTAAAAAGTTGTAAAACAAGTGATTCTTTGTTTATGAAGGTCATGTGAAATCAGTACTGCATTATAAATAACATTTTAGAGGCCTATTCCCCTTCTCTCTTCTTTTCCTAAATAATATTCAAGTGGCATCTTTCTTCAGTCTTTGATTACATTAAGGGCAAACTATTTACACACATGGAAATAAATATACTCTCAACAGAAAACCATGAAATGAGATGCACATCCTACATTTGCCTAACAGATAGTCCATTAATATTAAAATGTTGGCACAGCAAATGCAGTATGCATGGTAGCAACAAGGGGAATGGATGGTTTTTATTTTATTTTATTTTTTTATTGTTGTTCAATTACAGTTATCCCCATTTTTCCTACATTACTCTCCCCTGCCTTACCCACATCCCACCTCCCACATTCAATCCTTCCCCCCGTGTTGTGTTTGTCCACGGGAGGAAGGCTTTCTTAAAAGGAAGACAAAATACAAATTTAATAAACAAGATTTGTCATGTTCTATGTTTGAGAGTGCTGAATCTGCAAGTATCAGCAAATTTAACTTAATTCATTTTACAAAGTGAATGGTGGGACTAGATAGCCAACTGATGACATGCCAGAACATGCCATGGCTAAGAAGAAAAGGCCTTCAACGGCATTTTTGAACACCTGATCTCTCACTTTCTGGAGAAAGAAACATGGAACCTATTGATTGGGAGGCAGAGAGGGAGGGGTGGTTACCACAGATGGGAAGGGGGGATTAACAAGGGGACTGCAATTTTCTGATTCTTTTTCTACTGCCTGTAGAACTGGAGGTGATAATCTTGCTCCCCTTCTTCAGTTACTCCAGAGAGAACACTAGCAAAGGGCTGGAACTGGGCAAAGGTAATTTTCATCTGAGCTTGATGAATACATATCAAGTGCTCCTTAAATCCCTGGTTCCTGCACAAAGTGTTGTGACTTCAGTTTAACAGTGGGGCAAATGTCACATATATCAATTGCAAAGAAATCAGAGCCATTCCTATGGTCGACTGCATTCTGAAGAGATACCAACTCCTTGGATTTTACCCACCCTGCTGTTCATTACATAGGTTAATTCCACATTTTGAAAACATGTATTCATATAGAGATGTTTCTTATCCTGCTGAATCTCAAAGCCATTGTTGTAGATGAAGTAATTTTTTTGTTTGGTATATAATGTTTTGTTAACTTTTGACTTGGAAATCACAAAGTCTTACAAAGCCATAAGGGAAAAGCTAATAATTTATGTTTATTAAGTACTTAGTAGATGTATGACATCATAGTAAATACTTTACACATCAAAACACACAGCAAGGTGATGTGAATGTCTCCTTGAAAAATAGTAATCTAGTCTTATCTGTGGAAACTGTTATATTTGAAATTCTAAAAGATAATAATGTGAAAGATTTACCTTCAAGAAGAATAATACATTTAAGTATCTTTCTTTGAAAATTTCCAAATTTATTTTGCTCTGGAGTGTATATTAGGAAATGTTTGACAGCTAAAATTTGACTTCTCTTAAACTCTAAATTTGTGTCAGTTCATTTAAATTCACAAAAAACAGCCCTTTTATTAATAATAACAAAGACCCATAAAATTGGGGCTTCCATTGGTGGAATATGGTCAAGCCATTTTCAGAAATGTATCAGCAAATTTCTGAGAAAAGAATTAAGAATGGGAAGGCTTGTTTAGTATTGATCCCTGCTCTATGTTAAATCATTAAATGCAAGCCAGAGGAACACTTTTGTACCAGCTCTGGTTTGCTGGCCATATTGCAGCATTTGGGATTGGGCAAAAGGGCCCGGGGTCACAAATAGGGCTGGCTCTGAATCATGTAAAGGTGAAATCAACATTAATGTGCTGATTCATTACAGCTACTCTGAAACCTTTCTCTCCTCTTTTAAGTGCTTTCATGTTCTGTTCAAAGAAGGCTGAGTGGGATTCACTTGAGCCAGCAAGAGGGGTTGTGTGAGGTCTTCTAATTCCATACCTGATGGACAAAACCAGAGTATGGGAGGAGACCTGCCCAAAGACCTGTTGAATCCTCCCAAGTGCAGTGTAGCTATTGGTTCCTGTGCTCTATCTTTTTTTGCTGGCCTCATTCTTAGGATCCCATGTTATTCAGATTATGTCCTTGAAATTCTTCCCTCAGTTTTCCCAGTGTAGCTTGATAATCATGTGGGTTTCTTAGTGTGGTGGATAAAGATTATCTGGTTCTTAAACTTTTATTTCTTAATCTATTTAAATTTATGTTTATGTATTTATTTACTTTGATAAATAGATAAAAATTCTTGAGACAAGGAAGAAATAAGCTCCACTAAGTTTGTCTTAGAAATCTTCCAGACTTTTTCTCCCAAACATTCTGAATATCCTAGCAAGTTCCTTTCTCTGCATTCACTGAGAAATATATATACAGTTTCTCTCTTTAGGGTTGAGCCCAGTGTATAAAATGACTAAGGTAGTATTTAAAATTTTTACATTTGAAAATAAGAAAATGTTTAGTTTTATTTATTTATTTTTATTGTTGTTTAAGTACAGTTGTCTTCATTTTCACCCCAATATGCTCCCCCACCCCACCCATTCTCACCTCCCATCCTGAAACCTATCTCTTTGGCTTTGTCCATGTGTCATTTATGCGTGCTCCTTGATGGCCCCTCCTCCATTATCTCCTATTATCCTTCTCCCCCTTCCTCTCAGGTTACTATCAGTTTGTGCAAAATACAACCAGAGGCATTGAAAATGTTTAGTTTTAAATTTCAATGATAGTTTACATAGGCACAAAGAGAACTTATAAAGTTATTCTGAGTTCTTGGTAGTTAAATAATTTCAACAGTTTGTAGCTAAAAAGCTAGAGAATTTATATTAATTACTAATTTTAGCAAATATATATATTTTTCGCATTTAGAGTCATACATAAAATATGCAGCTTAAATAAACGTTTTTAATTTTAATGTCTTCATTTTGATTTTAAAAACTTTATGTTAAAGTGAAACAAAGTAAAAAAAGAGTAGCTTTGTTTTCCAAAATTTTATTGCTTATATACCATATTTGATTTCCGTAACATTGTATGTCCCACTAAAGGATGATTACAAAGTATATTGGTTTGCATAGGGCTATGGGGCATATAGCTGTCACCTACATAGGGTTATTCTCTGCTGCTGATATGCCATCTCTGAGGTACGATTGCTCTGGCAAGGGTGGGTGACAACTGCACAGGATGAAACAATTATGTGATATAAAGAAGGGTGTGGAAGAACAAGTCACTAAAACTACTAGGTAACTTGGCCTTGGATCTATCTCAAGGTTGTACCCCATCATTTGCTCAGACATCATTCAAGATTATAGCTAGGTCTTGTATATGCAAAGAGACATTATGCTACATCAAAGGTGGACTCAGGGACAGCACTAGAGTTAAATGGAAAAATTGAGTTAGCACCAGAAAAAAGTAGATCAGGTCCAGAGAGCCAAAGCTAAGATGTTCCTCTGAGCCTTAAGGGTTATTGACTATTGCATCCAGAGGCTGGGCTGGGAAGGGAGCAGGTGTTACAATTTTAATAATGTGCCATGTGACTTATTTTACTTATTTAACTGAACTTTCTTTTGACAATTAAGTCACTTTCTAAATATCCTGAACTTACCATAAATTATTCAGCAGTGGTTGACCTAATAAACATTTGTTCAGTACCCACAATGTACAGAGAACTGTTCAAAGCCTGAACCTATGTTGGCAAATAAAAGGTGACTCTGAATCTGTTCCTGGGGGTCATAATAGCCTAATGCAGGGGTCAGCAAACTATAACCCCATCCATCAAGTCCACTGCCAAATGTTTTTGTACTAGTCACAGGCTAAGATTAAAAAAATCAGAAGTCTAATATTTTGTGCTATGTAAAAAATAATGTGATGTTCAAGTTTAGGTGTAAGGGCACTGAAATACAGTTTATTGGAACATAGTCACACTTATTCATTTATGTATTGCTTATGGCAGTTTTCACATTGGAGTGACCTGCCTGAGTAAATAGAGAACTTTTGGTCCATGAGACCTGAAATGTTTAATATCTAACTCTTTACCAAAAAATTTGTCAATAGGTTTTCTAATTGGTTATAAAGGCATTAAGCAGATTATTACACCATCAAAACAAGTATGTGGCGAGTGCTGGGCAAGAAGGGTGTACAAACACATGAATGTTGTATAATGTGACATAGACATGTAATGATGATAAGCAGGCCCACATTGACATTAATATCTTCATTATTTTTGTCTAATATTTTATAGGCCTCACAAGAGACCACACATTCAAAGAGTGATGCACAAATTATAATTGGTAATATAATTCTAGTAATACTAAGTGTTTAGGAGTTTTTGAATGGATCTCTTCTAATCTGGTGTTAAAAATATGTAAGGCAAAAGGGCCAGAAATAAGTTTAATAACATCTTGTGATGCTCAGGCTTTTATTGGCTAACCTTGGCACCTTGGCACTTATTGATAATGCAGTTGAAAAAGAAAAGTGACAAATTCAGAGTACAGAGAAAAATGTTGAAGGATATCCACTTTTACAAATGGTAAATGATACCACTGGTACAGATATATGAAATGATAGAAGTATATTTTGTTCCATTAATAAGCAAAATGTTATTATTTTTTTGAGGTGACTATTTAAAATTTAATGACTTTTTTCTCCCAAGGGATTCAAAGTACATTTAAAAAATTAAATATTTTTATTGAATTTATTTGGTTTACATTGGTTAACTAAATAGATTTCAAATGTACATTTCTTTAATACATCATCTGTATATTGTATTGGGTTTTCACCACCCATATTTTGGTATCTTTATGTCACCATTTTTCTCCCCTTTACCTTTTTCTACCTTCCTTGCACTTCCCTCTGGTAATTATCATACTGTTGTCTGTGTCTGCGGTGTTTTTTCTTTTCTTATTCCCTTTACCTATTCAACCTACCCACTCCCCAGCCACCACCCCCAATAGCTGTCAGTCTGTTCTCTGTATCTACATCTGTTTTTTTTTTGTTTGTTTGTTTGCTTATTTTTGTTCATTAGATTCTACATATGTTAAATCATATGGTTTTTGTTTTTTTCTGACTGGTTTATTTAACTTAGCATAATACTTTCCAGGTCCATCCATGCTCTTGCAAAAGGTAAAATTTCCTTCTTTCTTATGCCTGAGTAATATCCCATTGTGTAATTATATCATTGTTGTTTTCTTCACTCATCTACTGATAGGCACTTGAGCTGCTTCCAAATCTTGGCTATTGCAAATAGAATTGCAATGAACACAGGAATTCATATATTTTTTTGAATTAGTGTTTTGCATTCCGATACATTCGCACAAGTGGAATTGTTGGGTCATAAGGCAATACCATACTGCTTTCCACAGTGGCTGCACCAGTCTGCATTCCTACCAACAGTGCACAAGGGTCTCCTTTTCTCCACATCCTTGTCAACACCTATTGTTTGTTGATTTATTGATGATAGTCATCATGATAAGTCTGAGGTGATATCTTATTGTAGTTCTAATTTGCATTTCTCTGATGATTAATGATGTTGAATGTCTTTTCATGTGTCTATTAGCCAACTCTATGTCCTGTATGGAGAAGTATCTTTTCAGGTCCTTTGCCCCTGTTTTAAATTTTGATTATTATTATTTTTTTGGTGTTGAGTTGTTTGCATTCTTAATAAGTTTTGCATATAAACCCCTTATCAGATGTATCAGGGCCAAATATGTTCTTTCATTCAGTGGGTTGTCTTTTAATTTTGTTGATAGTTTTCTTTCCTGTGCAAAAGCTTTTTTGTTTTATGTAATCCCTTTTGTTTTTTTTCTTTTGTTTCCTTTCCTTTAAGAGATATATCAGAAAAAATATTGCAATGAGGAATAGCTAAGATTTTATTGTCTATATTTTCTTCTAGGATTTTTTATGATTTCAGGTCTTACATTTAAGACTTTAAACAATTGAGTTTTTTCCTTGTACATGCTGTGAGGAGCTGGTCAGCTTCATTTTTTTGCACCTATCTGTCTAATTTTCCCAACACTATTTATTGAATAGACTGCCTTTACCCCTTGTATGTTCTTGCCTTCTTTGTCAAATCTTAGTTGACCATAAAGGTGAGCATTTATTTCTGGGCTCTCTGTTCAGTTCCATTGACCTATATGTCTGTTTTTATGCCAGTACCAGGCTGTTTTGATTATAATGGGCTTGCAATATAGTTTGAGAGCAGGTAGCACACCTCCAACTTTGCTCTTCTTTCTCAGGATTGCTGAAGTTATTTAGGGTCCTTTGTGGTTCCATATAAATTTTTGGAATATTCGTTCTAGTTTTGTGAAATATGGCATTGACATTTTATAGGAATTGTGTTGAATCTATAGATTGCTTTAGGTAGTATGGACATTATAATAATGTTAATTCATCCAATCCATGAAGATGGTTCATGCTTTCACTTATTTGAATTTTCCCTAGTTTATTCCTTGATTATATTATCGTTTTTTTTAAATACAGTTTATTTACTTCCTTGGTTAAATTTATTCCCAGGTACTTTTGTTTTTGTTGTTGTTGTTTTGTTGCAATGGCATGTGGGATTTATTTGTTTTAATTCTCTATTATTATGGAATAGTGAAAAAGGTAAGTGAATATCTTAATTTGCATTTTCAAATTAGTACAAAGCTTAATTAATTTGAATTCATCTTTGAACTTCCAATCAGTTTTTGTGTTAATTGTAGAAATTACAAGGATATATGATAATAAAGTCTACCTAATTATGGCAATTGTATTCATGATTTTGAAATAGGTTCCAGTTTTCAGATTTACTTTATTACAAACCACTTAATCATTTTTCCTGATCATAATTGAGAAAAATAAAGCTAGATAAAATAAAATTCCTGTTTCAAAGTGGTAGAGATATAAAATAAAATACCAGGTAATATAGAAAAAATTGAATTTTTAGATTCTTAGACAAATTCAACTTCAAAGATAACTTCATTCTCTGATGAAAACTTTTTTAAATCACCCATCCTCAAAGGATTCTAGTTCATTTGTGTGACTTTAAAAGATTCTCATGAATTCGTTGATCAAATAATTATTGAGTGTCTGAAGTGTGCCAGGCATTGTGTCTGATGCTTGGAATAATAAGATAACTGAAGAGAGTTTCAAAAGGTAGAACTCCAATAACCAATAATTATCCTCCTAAAGATAAGTCTTTTAATTGGATGAATGGTTAAATGGATAACAGTAATTTTACCAGTCTCTTCTTTTTAAAATTCCAAGTATTGGCAAACAGTTCCTCTGAAGCAGATATGTTAATAGTGATTATGTCTCAAATAATGTCATTAGCTAAAGTGGCTTGTGCATCTAGGCTACAGTAACATTTAATTTCACACTCTTCGTTTAAAGCCAGACAGAGCACATGCAAACATGCTGCATGCATACGCAACATTCTCAGAAAGCTCAGAGTAAACCCAAAATATATTTATGCAAGGGACTTGGTGGTCTTGAGTTATAAGCCTTCTTTCCAATTACTATTACCATTAAAACTCAAACTTCTCAACTGTTGTCAACTATGTGTCAAAAATAGGGAGGGCTTACAAGGGACAAAATCTATTCCATGTGTTTTCACCAGACAAGAAAGATGGAAGAAAATGTTTGCTTCCTTTAGAAATTAATCTGAAGAATAGTGTTCATAGGATGGCTTTTGTGGAATTATACAAAGTCCCTTAGATACTTTATATTAAATATTATTTAAATTAACAAATACTAGAATATAATCACAATTTTTATACCTCAAGTGATATCTTCACTCAACAGTGAAGCAAATTTTAATAAAGATTTTTTGAGCACTTTTTGTGCACTAGAGATGAATGGGTTAATGGGAAAAGTAGGATGATTTGGCATACTTCTTTCTAGCCCTTTCTTTCCTGTAATGTTTCTTTTGAGAAATCAGCTGATAATCTTGTGGGAACTCTTTTGTAGGTAACTCTTTCCTTTTCTCTTGCTGCTTTTAAGATTCTCTCCTTACCTTTAATCTTGGGTAATGTAATTATGAGATGCCTTGGTATGTGCTGCTTGTGTCCAACTTTTTTTGGATACTCTGAGCTTCTTGAACTCCTGGAAGTATGTTTGCTTTGCCAGATTGGGGAAGTTCTCCTTCATTATTTTTTCAAATAAGTTTTCTTGCCCTTCCTCTTCTCCTTCTGGCTCCCCTATGAGTCAGATGTTGGAACATTTAAAGTTGCCCCATAGGTTCTTAATCCTCTCCTCATGTTTTTGAATTCTTGTTTGGACCTACATTCAAGATTACACTACCCAGCAAAGCTATCATTTAGAATGGAAGGGCAGATAAAGTGTTTCCAAGATAAAGTCAAGTTAAAGGAGTTCATCATCAGTAAGTCTTTATTACATGAAATATTAAAGAGATTATCTAAGGAAAAGAAGAAAATAAAGAACTATGAACAGTTAAATGACAACAAAGTCACAACTATCAGCAACTGAACCTAAAAACAAAATAAAACAAAAACAAACTAAGCAAACAACTAGAACAGGAACAGAATCACAGAAATGGAGATTACATGGTGGCTTATCAATGGGAAAGGGAGGAGAAAGAATGGGTGAAAAGTTACAGGATATAAGAAGCATAAATAATAGGTACAAAATAGATGAAGTGGAGCTAAGAATAATATAGGAAATAGAGAAGCCAAAAATTTATATATATAACCCATGGACATGAACTAAGGGCAGGGGATGCAGATGGGAGGTAGAGTACAGGTTGAGGGCAATAAAGGGGAGAAAAAATTGGGACAACTATAATAGCATAATCAATAAAATATATTTAATAAAAGAAAATGCAGGATGACAAATATGACTTCCATTGATACATTCATTTAACAAATATCCATTAGGTGTTTTATATGAGCAGTCCACACTGATGAACATTGTGAGTGATAAAAGTAATATTACATGGTCTTTGGCCACAGTGAATTGTCATGTAAGATGTTCATGCATAAAAACAAAACATTTTGATAAAATATATGACTAAGTGCAACATACAGATAATAAATACTGTGGCTATTTTAGCCTTTAGTAAATGCTCATAATGAATTCAGGACAGAGTATGTGGGTATCTAGTAAGAATGTTCAATGATTGTCTAGGATCTTTGGTCCCTTAAGTTAAAGCATCCATTGATCAGATAGATTAATCTATCTATAAGGTTGGAGCTTGCCCTAAACAATGAGACCTATTTTTCCCTCATTCAGAGAATATTCTAGAAATCTGAGAACAATAGTTCAGGGACATTCCTTTTTGCTGTTGCTTTGCTGTTGAACCTTGTTTTATGAAGTCACCCTCTCCTTGGTCCTTGTTACCATCCTGCTACCTTGTATTACAATTTCTGCAATTACGTCTCTGCTTGCCTTGAAGTATCTGCCTTGGCTTAATGCTTTGTGTAACTAGTAGCTGTAACTCTGGACAAATTACTTACCCATTCTTTGCATTTTACATTTGTAAAATGGGAATAAAAATGCTATCTACCTTATAGGAAGTTATAAGTTCAGAACACTTAGAACAGTGCTTGGAACTTACTAGGTGCTATATGAGTATTAAAATGTATCAAAGTATTATTTGGGTTAGTTTATAGAGACATGGCTTATTCATTCACTGATAAACAGAGTTTAGTAACAAAAGTGTTTAAGAGAAAAATTCAAAGCAAAGGTTGTGTGTTATTAATTCTTAGTATAACTTTCCAGGTTATTCAGGAACCAGTTTTATTGTTGGTGTGATAACATGCAAACTAGTTTTTTTCTTTTCTCTACTTTTATTTATATTTTAAAGTATATTTTATTGATTATACTATTACAGTTGTCCCAATTTTTTTCCTCCCCTTTATACCCCTCCACCCTGCACCTTGCCCACCCTCCACTGTTCTGCTCCACCCCACCCCTAGTTCATGCATGTCCATGGGTTGTACATATAAGTTCTTTGGCTTTGGCAGCTTCTGCATTTATTACACTATTCTTTTTTTTAAAGATTTTATTTATTTATATTTAGAGGGGAAGGGAAGGAGGGGGGGGAAATATCAATGTACAGTTGCCTCTCATGTGTCCCCTGCTGGGACCTGGCTTGCAACCCAGGTATGTGCCCTGGCTGGGAATCGAACTGTGATCCTTTGGTTTGTAGGCCCGCACTCAATCCACTGAGCTACGCCAGCCAGGGCTTCTTACACTACTCTTAACCTACACCTGTCTATTTTGTGCTTACCAATTATGCTTCTTATTCCCTGTACTTCTGCCCACACCTTCCCCACTGATAAACCTCCATAGGATCTCCATTTCTGTGATTCTGTTCTTGTTCTAGTTGTTTGCTTAGTTTTTGTTTCTTAGGTTCAGTTGTTGATAGTTGTGTGTTTGTTGTCAGTTTATGTTCATAGTTTTTATCTTCCTCTTTTTCTTAGATAAGTCCCTTAACATTTCATATTATAAGTGCTTGGTGATGATGAACTCCTTTAACTTGACCTTATCTGGGAAGCACTTTATCTGCCTTTCCATTCTAAATGATAGCTTTGCTGGAGAGAGTAATCTTGGATGTAGGTCCTTGCCTTTCATGACTTTGAATACTTCTTTCCACCCACTTCTTGCCTGTAAGGCTTCTTTTGAGAAGTCAACTGACAGTCTTATGGGAACTCCTTTGTAGGTAACTCTTTCATTTCCTCTTGACGATTTTAAGATTCTCTCCTTATCTTTAATCTTGGGTAATTTAATTATGATGTGCTTTGGTGTGGGCTTCCTTGGGTCCAATTTCTTTGGGACTCTCTGGGCTTCCTCAACTTCTATAAGTCTATTTATTTTGCCAGATTTGGGACATTTTTCTTTATTATTTGTCAAATAAGTTTTCAATGTCTTTCTGTTACTCTTCTCCTTCCTGCACTCCTATGCTTTGGACATTGGAACACTTAAATTTGTCCAGGAGGTTCCTAAGTCTCTCCTCATTTTTTTTGAATTCTTGCTTTTTAATTCTGTTCTGGTTGGATGTGTATTTCTTCCTTTTGTTCCAAATTATGTTTGAGTTCTTGTTTTCTTCCCTTTGCTGTTAGTTCCCTGTATATTTTTCTTTATTTCATGTTGTATAGCCTTCATTTTTACCTTCATTTTGCGACTGATCTCAATCATTTCTGTAAGCCACCTGACTACCATTGTTTCTAACTCTGCCTTAGAAAGGTTGTCTATCTCCTCATTGCTTAGTTCTTTTCCTGGAGTTTTGATCTGTTCCTTTATTTGCACCATATTTCTTTGTCTCAGCACACCTGTTACATTGTAAGGGGAGGAGCCTTAGGTATTTGCCAAGGCGAGGCAACTCTCTTTGATGTGTTGTAGAGCTGTCTGTGCGGGAGGGGTCTGAGAGGGAATAATGCTGCTTGATTGGCTCTTGCCCCACTTTCTGTCATTGCTTTCACTTCCCACAAGCAGATTTTGCCTTTTCAGGTGCTGATTTGCAGGTGAGAGGGCTTGTGTATATTCTAGGACCCTATGGGCCTCTCCAGTGGACTCTCGTGTGAGGCTGAGAGTTTCTCCTGCCACCATAACCCCCACAGATTTTTACAGCCAGAGGTTTTGAGCCTTTAGTTTCCTGGCCAGCCATCTGCTTCACCTGAGTAGTCTACCGCCTTGCTGTGTGTGTCCTCAATGCCTGGCTTCCCATCTCCCCCTCTCCTACTGGTCTGTTTGAATGTTTCTCTAAGTCTTTGGTTGCCAGAGTTCCATGAAGTTTGATTTTCTGGCAGTTCCAGTTGTTTGTGTTTTCAGATTGTTTGTTATCCTTCTTTTGGTTATGAGAGGAAGTGAAGTGTCTCTACCTACACTCCCAACTAACTTTTATTCTACCAATTATTAGTGCCTCCTGCTTCTAGAAAAGCACATGTGTAAATAAGTCCAAGAACGTTACTTTTATAGATGTGTATTATCTCCAGAAAATCAGTTACCATTACTATATTTCATATAACACTGAGTGTGTGTGTATGTGTGTGTGTGTGTGTGTGTGTGTGTGTGACAGACTAAACATCTATAAACATTGCAATAAGAAACAATGATTATATTATTTAGGGTCTTCTGTACCGACTAGTTAGTAAGATATATCATTTTAAATTTTTAAATGGAATAAAGGAGAAAACACAAATTTACCACAGTGTTCCCTGAAGTTCCAGTGCCATTCCATTTATGTAGCAACTCTCTGCCCTTGATTATTTTTTGTCATAGAAAGATAATGTTAAAGATAATCTAGTTATACCCACTTTATTTGCAGGTGAAAGTAAATGTCAACAATTTTTGACTACCTACTGTATTCTGGTACTTCATACACATTATTCCATTTAAAATCCACAATGATAGTGCAATGTACTTATATTATCTTCACCTCACAGTGGGAAAATTGAGACTTGGGAAGGTTAAGTAACCCTCTCAAGATTATACTTCTAGTGTGGCAGTCTTGAATTTAAGGATTTAGGAATGAAATAAATTAATGCCATTTAATGTCTCCTTTATGAACATGTACTTTAGAGAAAAGTAATTTTGATAGCATCTTTTCAGTGTAGGATGGTTGAAGTGGATAATGAGTTCAGAGAACTATTTCAATGCAAATCTTTGAAAACATTTCTATTTTCTAAGAATGTTTTGAATATACACTATACTTAAAAATATGAAAAATAATTATTTTTCAGTGTGAACTTTGGGAGGAAATGTTTGATAATACTAGTAAAGTACTTCCTTTTAGTTTGGTTAATATGCATTTCCCATAATCTTATTCACACTCATCAGCTTTTTAAGTCAACATGTCACCAAATAGGTTTTGTAGATATTATAGCAAAAACCACTTGTTCTTCTCCACTCTCTATTCTTCACTTCTTCTATTGCAGTAAAGGTTTTAGCAAACCACACGCTGTATCTATGTCCATAAAGATGGTATTTCCCAGCCTCCTTTGTGGCTAGTTGTGATCATGTGATCAAACCATGATTACTAGGAGTGAAAATAGTGTGAACAATTTTTAGGCCATTTGTTTAGAACAAAAGGTAATGGATGTCCATTTCTCTTCTCTCCATTGGGCAGAATGTGAATGTGATGGCAGAAGCTGGAGCAATCATATTAAGGCATTGAATGAGAACTACCTATTGTGGACAGCAGAGCAAAACAAAATAGATGGAGTCTGGTCCCTTCCATCTTGGAAGAATTATAGCATCTTGGAATGCTCAGTGAAAAGGTTAAATTGCTATCTTGTTGAAGCCACTACCACTATTTTTATATAAGGCAACTGTACCCTAATTGTTTTCAGATATTAATAAGTGTAATTTGAGAAAAGGGATCCATAGACAAACATATTTGGCAAATGTCTATCTACACAAGATTAGAAAGGTTTTTTTTTAATTGTAGGACTTTTTAGAGCTTTTATTGTAGAAGTGTTTGGCAAGAATCTTCAAGAGGTGGTATGTGGCATTCCTAATTTTTTTATTACTATGAAAACAACTTTTAGATTTTTTTTTGTTGGAGCAGGTGCTTAACATTACTAGCCATTGGAGAGATGCAAACTAAAACTACAATTAGACACCATGTCAGAGTGGCCATCATTAGCAAATATACAAACAACAAGTGTTGGAGAGAATGTGGAGAAAAGAGAACCCTAGTGCACTGTTGGTGGGAATGCAGACTGGTGCAGCCACTGTGGAAAACAGTACGAAATTTCCTTAAAATACTAAATAGGAAATTGCCTTTTGATACAACAATTCCATTGCTGGGATTTTACCCTAAGAATCCTAAAACATCAATTCTAAAGAACCTATGTACCCTGATGTTCATAGCAGCATTATTTACAATAGCCAAGTCTGGAAACAGTCTAAATGCCCATAAGTAAATGGGTGGATCTAAAAACTGTGGTACAATAATACAATGGAATACTACACAGCAGAAAGAATGAAGGAACTCCTATCTTTTGTGGTAGCACAGATGAAACTGGAGAGTATTATGCTAAGTGAAATAATCCAGGTGGCAAAAGACAAATACCAGATGGTCTCACCTGTAAGAGGGACCTAATGGACAAAGTAAACAATTAACCAAAATAGAACTAAAGGCATGGAAACAAGGAACGGACTAACAGCAACTAGATGCGGGGAGGGTAATAAGGGGGGGAAGAAGGAAAATGGCCTAGTCAAGGAACAGGTGTAAATGACCCATAGACATGGAGAACAGGGTAGGGATTGACTATGAGACTGGAGAAAAAAAGAAAATAATTTTTAATGGGGTATTCTGTGGACTTATGTATATGGAATGCATTTTCAGAACTTGCCAATTTAAGAAACTATTAGTAGATAAACTTAAGATATATGTTGAGAGTAGTACATTAAGGGTAAATGTGGGTATGAGGAAGCTTTGGTCTAGGGAGTCATTTAATTCAACATATTGTTAGGGGAGCACTAAGTATTGTGGAGGTAAAGATACATTTCTTTGGAAGGAAAAGAAAATCAATGATTTTTACAGGTGTTCAGCTAACTATTTATATTGAGACAAATGAAATGATTTCCAAATAAGAAGTGGCTTAGGTTCCTTATGTGATGACCTATAAAGAGACAGTATTAGGAGGAGGGGAAAGGTTTGGATCCATGGCATCTTCTGAATTTATGTATGGGTGGGGCTTTTTGGTCAGTATATGGCTAAAAGAAGGTACTGTCTTTACATTTCAAATATCTGATTTTGTTTCTTTGGTCTATTTGTGAGAGGTGCCTGGTGGAGGAAGCATAAATCCTGACCAGGTCATCCCTTGTTGCCTCCACTTGTTGGGACATATTGAGATAGTTGGTGAGATATCTAGATGCACATATGTGGAATGTTTCATTGAATGGAAGCTGAGAGAGATGGGAAATATGGATATGTAAGTTTAGGAGTCATTTTCAGTGACAGTTGAAGCATGGAACACCTGTGGAATAAAGAGACAAACCAAAGATAGAATCTGGGAAACACAAACCATTTAAGGCACTTGTGGAGGAAGAAGAGCTATAGAACGAAAAGTTAGGATGAGAGTAATAATGAGATGAATAGGAGAAACAGAGGTAGGATTCCAAGGCAATGGCTAATGTTCTAGTACTGAGGGACAGAGGAATGAATGGCAACCAAGGGGATATTGTTAATTTGGGTAATCAGGAGATTGTTGGTGATGGTCATGGGGTAGCTTAGATCAGAGAGGTATTATAAGGGTACGAATTTGGTTGCTCTGCTTTGAAGAATGGATGACCATGAGAGAGATGAGGTAGGACTGCAACAGTCTGGGCACATGGTTACTTTTCTGGGCTGCTGAGTATTGTTTTCAGGGAGAGGGCCACTGGACATTTTGAAATACATAAAACTGTTCAAGGAAGAGTGGCAGTAGCATAGGGCACCACTTACTGCCTTCTCAGCACACTAAGAACCTACATCCAGGAAACTCAGTTTTTATATTACTTTATTTACAACTAGTAAAAGAAATGACTTACTTCTTTTTAAATCAAAACAATAACTTGATGTTATTTAGAATGCTTTTCAATTTATATTTACCTTCGAGAAGCTATTACTCTTGAGAGCTCAACATTTAGAAAAAATAATAGAATTCTTTCACAGAAATAGATGGAATCTGAATTCAGTCTTTCAATCACCTTGGAATCTTCCTCTTTGTACTATTCCTTTCATGCTTGTAGGTTGTTTCTATTCATTCATGTAACCTGGGTGTTAGTTCCCTTTCAAATTTACATAGAGTTGACTCAAACTCTCTACTCCGTACTTATAGCAAGCTCAATGTTCACCTCACAATTCCTGTTATTTTGCAGGGGCTCATATGTTCATGTTCACCCTACATCTGTTTGCATATTTTTCTGAGTGCTAGATCTCATATTAATCTCAGCTCCTAGAGCTATTCTACTTTCTTTGTCCCATGCATACTCAAAAATAAAAATAAAACCATTATTCAGAGAAGGCATTGGTGTATATAATGACTTTACTGAAGGTTTGCAGTGATAAAGGTGGTTTACCTTGCAGAACCAAACTCTGACTTGGTAATAACTGAATGCCCTGAATTCCCTGTCACTTTATTTTTTTTACCAGCTTCTTTTTCTGCAGGATCAAATCTGTTGCTATACACTGTCCCCTCCATTCCCACTGATGATTTGCCTACTCTATTCTCTACCTGCCTTCTCCACCCTCCACATTATGGTAATGCTCAGAAGCAATCATGCTATCACTTGGTTTTGCTGCTTTCACATAAAGTATTTTTTGGGTCATACTTCCCTGCTTAAAGCAGTATATACAGGTATCTTCCTAAACAAAAACACTTGTCTGCCTTAGGGGAATTCTGGTGCCAGCTGTTAAGATATTTTTCAACCTGCTGCAAAATTTGTAAAGATAAATATGTTATTTATCCTCAGTGTTTGACATGTCTGGATATTTCTAAAATAATTATCTATTTTTTCTATAGCATGCTGTCATAGTCAAGACTGTTATTTAAACAGTGAATAAAGTAAATAATAATAATTATTTAACAGGTATAGAGCCGCACTCATAGTATGCTCAAATGAAGCTTGTGATTGTTATTTTACCCAGTAGGGAGATAGCTTCCTCCCTGATAACTGAAATTAGACCCAAGTTCAACTTTAGGCCTGTTCCCTATGCATCACCTCCTCAAGTCTGTCTGTAGCAAGACGTTAACTGCGAACAATCAGTGTAACACGTGGGAACAGACTCTGAAGGCATCCTGTGCATTCAGTAGGGAGAAAGAATGCCTGGATATTTTTCAGTGGAGACTAGGTATGTTTCAAACAGAGTTCTCAAAAGATTTTATTCTGAAAAATATTAATAACTATATTTACAAAGCTTAGACTTTTAAACTGTGTTGTTTCCAAGAAGGGTTATTGATTGATTAAATGATTGAGGGAAGCAAGGCAGAGGGAAGAAAAAAGTGCTTACTATACATTGGCCAAGCGTGCCAGTTGCTTTGTGTGTAGCACTTGATTTCATCCTCACAATAACACTGAGGGGCTAACATTCTTATTTTAAGAATATAAATATGGTACTAAAAGAGGTAAGTGTCTCTTCTATGGTTGTATTTAGAAGAGGATTCAACTCAGTACCAACTTGCCATGCTAGTTCTCTAGTTCTGAATATGGGAATCACAATTCTCCATTATTTACATCTTGAACCTCTTAGTATTTCCATTCTTTTTCTCAAAAAAAAAAATGAGCACGGTGATTTTTAATTCCATAAGAGGGGAAATAAGACAAATGCCATTTCTGGGGATAACAGTCTGTTTCAGTACAGGAGTGACTCACAATGTCTATTTTCCCTTGTGTAATTTTTTTCTTCTACAACAGTTCATTATCCAAATACATCAATATTCCTGTTGTTACATGCTATTTCTTAAAAATGGGAAATATAGTAAAATAGAATAGTAATAATCATGTGATCTTGTTCTTTAGAGAGATGGTATACTTACATGATTCAGACCAGGGCTCAGGAGCTCAAACTCCTGGGTTCAAATGCCCAATTCATCTTGTGTTAGTTGTGTAACCCTAGGAAAGTTCGAGGGTTCTCTTGATACCAAAGTTTCCTCTTTTCTTTAAGATGATAAAACATAATAATAGTCCTGTCTCATAAGGTTCTTCTGGAGATTAAAATATGCAAATACATGTAAAGTTATTAGAACAATGGTGTACAGTAAAGAAACAATGTTTATTAGTATTAGTATTATGAGTTGATGAGGTGCAATAGACAACAGCAATAAATTATCATATAATATATAATTTATAGTTAGGACATTAAGAAAAAATCTTGGGAACTGAACTGATTAAAAATAACATTTACATTAAAAAATATTTCTAGTGCAGTATTATTTTAATAGCCAACTGCTTGAAATAACCTGAAGTGATAGAGAAATGGTTAAATAGGTAAGTTCACATATAGCAGCAGCTACTAAAACATCATGTTTTCCAAAGAACATATTTTTACATAAATGGAAATAAGATTTTCACATTATATGGAAAAAAGATTAAAACATTTAATAAATAATTTCCTATTGATTTATCATCCATCTATCATCTATCTAGCTATCACCTGTTAATGCATAACATACATCCACACATAAAGGACTGGAAAGATATACAGCTGTATGATACCTTTCCATAACAATATCTTGACAATGATCATAGGTAATTTAGTTTTTCTCAATTTTCTCCCCCAAAGTTCCCAATATTTTGTAGTCATAAAATACAATTGAAATAAAATTAAGGAATTAACCCGGTCATTATATACACTACAAAATATGTAATACATATTACATATTACATATTACATATTACATATTATAAAATATGTAATACATATTTTGTAATACATTATCTCCTCTTGTTGGAAACTTTGTGCAAAGTTACTCCAGGAGGGGCTTCAGATGTGCTCTGTGTTGACTTGTGGGTTCACAGCGTGTTTCATCATTAAACCCTAGAACAGATGGCACTAGACCTTCTGTATTTAGTGGAATGTGAATTCTTCTTTCACAATTACTTGCTTTCAATAATTTGGCTTAAAATTAACAAGTGGACATTTTGTTAATAGCAGAGAGGAATTTGCAGAATAATACACACACTGGAGTTTAATGAAATATTAATATATTTTTAAACTGAGTATATGTAGAGTGAAATTTACTTTTGGGCTCATATGTTTAAAATTCTGCATTTTAGAGTATCTTGGTTTTATTTTCTGAAGCAATGATGCATTTTGAGCCTATGCTCAGCCAGTCTGCTGATTAGATGTCTCAGGTTATAAAAAAATAACTTCAGAAATGGTTAGAAGCTGATACCAATCTATATTGCAGTTTTGCTCACTGTTATCTTACCTTCCTTTTCTAGAATTTTTAACTCCTTCACTACTCGTTCTGTGATGGACAGATCCTTGAGACTTAGGAGATGACTGCCAATTAACTTGGTAGTTTTGCATAAAACTTTTTTGCTTTCAGGCTTCCATTTCTTTCTCCTTGAAGAAAAAGCTCTCACAACTCTTAGCCTGTGACCAGAAAGCCCCTTATAATAGGCTGTAGATGTGGCATGTGTAAATGGAACTTTAGCTGCATTTCTGTTATTTCAGTAGAATTTATTTATGGAATATGCTAAGAGAGGCATTTAAGCTGAATGATGGGTTGGTTCCTATTTTGACTGCAGTTCTTAAAAGGGCTCTTCAAAGACCACTGTCAGCCCAAGAGAAGCATTACCCTAAGGATCGCATTTTACTGTGAGCCAATCAATTTTCAACATAAGTTAAACAGATATGATTTCAGATATTTATCATTTGCAGTCTAAAGCAGATAATAATGACTCAAACAGGGATATGAATGATGTAAATTTAAAAATCCATGCATTAAATTACATTAGTTATAGAAATAGGCTAAGAATTCAATGAGTGCAGGAGAACTTTTCTGGGTTCACATTAGCAGATGCAAATGTGTGAGAAAAGCATTTGAATAGCCAAAAAAAAAAAAATGGTGAGAAAAAAAGGGTATTCAGCATTTGGCTTCTTCCCTTTTTCCCTTGGTGAGATATGGTGAACAATTGAGGTTATTTCCCTCTCCTGGGATTGTCTTTTACATGAGATACTTTTGAGCAGGGTAACAGAAGGCAATAGAGTAGAACCTGGGGCTGGCCTCCGAATCCTGCCTGGAGCTCTTCCCGGTCCATTCCTGGGGAAAATGCAAGAGTGAATCTGCAGGTTACATATTAGACTGGTGACTTAAATTTATGAGGAATCTTCTAAATAACGCCGGGGGTATGGCATGGGATCAGCATTATGTTCCTGCATGTGATGTAGGGCATCAAGTTCATTGTATATTCATTCCCGCAAAGGAGGGAAGAGAGTTTTGGACAGAAAGTTGATGGTAGGCCAACCTCTCCTCTGTGATAATGAGTGGATGGCCTGTCCAAGTTTTGAATAACTTTCAGCTTAAACATAACTTTAGAAGTAAAATAGAATATATAATCTTGGTTGTAGGTCCTTGCTTTTTATCACTTGACTATTTCTTGGCAATCCCTTATAGTCTGCAAACTTTCTTTTTTTAAAATTTTATTTTAATTGTTGTTCAAGTACAGTTTTCTGTCTTTTACTCCCATCCCAGCCCACCCATGCAACCATCCTCACCTCCCTCCCATTTGCACCCTCCCTAGTTTTTGTCCATGTGTACTTTATACTTGTTCCTTTAAACCCTTCCCTTTTTCCAGTGAAGTTCTCTGGAAATTCCCTCCCCTCTCCTTTCTGGACACTGCCAGCCTCTTCTCTATTTCAGTGTCTTTGGTTATATTTTGCTTGTTTGTTTATTTTGTTGCCTAGGTTCCTGTTAAAGGTGAGATCATATGGTATTTGTCTTTCACTGCCTGACTTATTTCACTTAGCATAATGCTCTCCAGTTCCACCCAGGCCGTTGCCAAGGGTAGGAGCTCCTTCTTTCTTTCTGCTGCATAGAATTCCATTCTGTAGATATACCATAGTTTTTTGATCCATTCATTTACTGATGGGTACCTAGGTTGCCTCCAACACTTGGGTATTGTAAATTGTGTGGCTATGAACATTGGGGTGTGCACAGGTTCTTTTGGATTGGTGCTTCAGGGTTCTTAGGATATGTAATCCTGGAAGTGGAATTGCTGGGTCAAAAGGCAGATCCATTTTTAGTTTTCTGAGAAAATTCCATACTGTTTTCCATAGTAGTTGCACCAGTCTGCAATCCCACCAGCAGTGAACTAGGGTTCCCATTTCTCCACAACCTCTCCAACAATTGTTGTTTGTTGCTTTGTTTATGATGGCCATTCTGACTGGTGTGAAGTGGTATCTCATTGTGGTTTTAATTTGCAGCTCTCTGATAGCTAGTGACATTGAGAATCCTTTCATGTGTCTCTGGATTCTCTGTATGTCCTCCTTGGAGAATAGTCTGTTCAGATCCTTTGCCCACTTTCTAATTGGGTTTGTCTTAGAGTGGAGTCATGTAAGTTCTTTATGTATTTTGGAGATTAAACCCTTGTCTGAGGTACCATTGGCAAATATGTTTTCCCATACGGTTGGTTCTCTTTTTATTTTAATGCTGTTTTCTTTAGCTGTGAAGAAACTTATTATGTTGTTAAGATCCCATTTGTATATTCTTCCCTTTATGTCCCTTGCTCTAGGGGACATATCAGTAAAAATGTTGCTGCATGAAATATCTAAGATTTTCCTGCCTATGTTCTCCTCTAGGACTTTAATGGTGTCAGAGCTTCCATTTAAATCTTTTTTCCATCTTAAATTTATTTTTGTGTATGGTGTAAGTTGGTGCTCATTTCATTTTTTTGCATGTAGCTGTCCAATTCTCCCAACACCATTTGTTGAAGAAGCTATTTTTACTCTATTTTATGTTGCAGTTCCCATTGTCAAATATTAATTGGCCATAGAGACTTGGGTTTATTTCTGGGCTCTCTGTTCTGTTCTACTGATCCATGTGCCTGTTTTTATGCCAGTACCAGGCTGTTTTGATTATAGTGGCCTTGTAATACGGTTTGGTATCAGGTATTGTGATCCCTCTTACTTTGTTCTTCCTCAAAATTGCAGCAGCTATTTGGGGTCATTTATGGTTCCATATATATCTTTGAAATGTTTGTTATATGTCTGTGAAATATGCCATTGGTACTTTAATAGGTATTTCATTGAATCTGTAAATTCCTTTAGGTAGTATGGACATTTTCATGATGTTAATTCTTCTGATCTATGAACACGGTGCATATTTCTATTTGTTTGTGTCTTCCTTGATTTCTTTCTTCAGTGTTATGTAGTTTTCTGCATACAGGTCTTTTACCTCTTTGGTTAGGTTTATTCCTAGGTATTTTATTTTTCTTTTTGCTATATTGAATGGGATTGTTTCTTGATTTCTGCTTCTGCTGTTTCACTGTTGGTATACAAAAATGCCTTTCACTTCTAGATATTGACTTTGTATCCAGCTGTTTTGCCAAATTCATTTATTCGGTTGAGCAGTTTTTGGGTGGAGTCTATAGGATTTTCCATGTACACTATCATGTCATCTGCAAACAGTGACAGTTTTGTTTCTTCCTTTCCAATTTGGATGCCTTTTATTTCCTTTTCTTGTCTGATCACTGAGACTAGGACTTCCAATACTATATTGAATAGAAGTGGTGAAAGTGGACAACCTTGTCTTGTTCCTGATCTTAGTGGAAAAGATTTTAGATTTTGCTCATTGAGTTTGATGTTAGCTGTAGGTCTCTCATATATGGCCTTTATTATGTTGAGGAATGCTCCTTCTATTCCAACTTTGCTGAGTGTTTTTATCATAAATGGGTGCTGTACCTTAAGAAATGCTTTTTCTGCATCTATTTATATGATCATATGTTTTTGGCTTTCCTTTTCTTTATGTGGTGTATTACATTTACTTATTTGTGAATATTGAACCATCCTTGCATCCCTGGGATGAATCCCACTTGGTTATGGTGTATGATCTTTTCAATATATTGTTGGATGCAATTTGCCAATATTTTGTTGAGGATATTAGTGTCTATGTTCATCATTGATGAACATAGTTCTGAAGTTTGAACATAGTTCATAGTTCATCACTGGCCTGAAGTTTTCTTTCTTTGTTGTGTGTTTATCTGGTTTTGCGATTAGGAGGATGTTGGCTTCATAAAAAGAATTTGGGACTCTGCCATCATTTTGAACTTTTTTGAATAGTATGTGAAGGATAGGGACTAGCTCTTCTTTAAATGCTTTGTAGAATTCTCCAGTGGATCCATCCAGTCCAGGGCTTTTGTGTGTCGGGAGTTTTTTGATTACAGCTTCAATTTCATCTGCTGTTATTGGTCTGTTCAGGCTTTCTGCTCTGCTTCATTCAGTTTTGGAAGATTGTATTATTCTAGAAATTTGTCCATTTCACCTAGGTTTTCAAATTTCTTGGCATACAGTTCTTCATAGTAATTTCTTACAATCCTGTGTATTTCTGTGGTGTCAGTTTTAATCTCTCCTCTTTCATTTCTGATTGTGTTTATTTGGGTCCTGTCTCTTTTTTTCTTCATGAGCCTGCTTAAGGGTTCATCTATTTTGTTTATTTTTTCAAAGAACTATCTACTGGATTCATTGATGTTTAGAATTGTGCTTTTAGTCTCTATGTCATTTAATTCTGCTCTGATCTTGGTTATTTCTTTCCTTCTACTTGCTCTGGGCTGTCTTCGTTGTTGTTCCTCAAGTTCTTGTAGGCGTAGTGTTAGGTTGCTTGTTTGAAATGTTTCTATGCTTTTTAGGCAGGCTGGTATTGCTATGAACTTTCCTCTCAGGGCTGCCTTCACTGTGTCCCATAAATTTTGCATTATTGTGAGTTCATTTTCATTTGTTTCCAGAAACTTTTTGATTTCATCTCTAATTTCATTCTTGACTCATTCATTGTTTAATAGCATGCTATTCAAACTCCATGAATTTGAGTTTTTAAAAATGTTTTCCTTGATGTTTTCTAGTATCAGTCCCTTGTGGTCAGAGAAAATGCTTTGTGTGATTTCAACTTTCTTGAATTTGTTGAGGCTTGGTTTGTGTCCTATCATGTGATCCATCTTTGAAAATATTCCATGTGCATTTGCAAATAATGTGTATTCAGCTTCTTTGGTATGGAGGGCTCTATATGTATCAGTTAAGAGCATTTCATCTAGGGCATTGTTCAATGCCACAAGATATTAAATGATATTCTGTTTGGAAGATCTGTCCATTTTTGACAGTGGGGTGTTAAAGTCACCTGCTATAATTTTGTTGCTGTCAATATCTTTCCTGAAGTCCTCTAAGATTTTCATTATGTATTTGGGTGCTTGTACGTTGGGTGCCTGTATTTTTACAATGTTTATGTCTTCTTGGAGTATTCTTCCCTTGAATATCATGAAGTGACCTTCTGGGTCTCTCTTTATGGCCTTTTTTTTAAGCCTGTTTTATCTGATATGAGTATTGATACCCCCAATTTTTTCCTGTTTGTTTGCTTGGAAAATTTGTTTCCAGCCCTTCACTTTCAGTCAGTGCAGGTGTTTTGTCCTGAGGTGGGTCTCTTGTAGGCAGCATATGTGTGGGTCATGCTTTCTTATCCATTCAGCTATTCTATGTCTTTTTATTGGAGCATTTAATCCATTTGTGTTTAAAGTTATTATTGATAGGTTCTTAATCATTTTCATTTTCATACCTTTGTTCCTCTCTCTGTCTCTCTTTCCCTTCCTTTCCTTAAAGCAGTCCCTTTAGCATGTTTTGCAGAGCTGGTTTGGTGGAGGTGTATTCTTTTAGACATCCTTTTCCTGGGAAGCTCCTTATTTGGCCTTCTGTCGTGATTGAGAGCCTTGCTGGGTAAAGTAGCCTTGGTTGCCCAGCTTTGTTTCTCATTACTTGGAAGATTTCTTGCCATTCTCTTCTGGCTTGGAGCATTTCCATTGAGAAGTCAGTTGCTAACCTTATTGAGGATCCCTTGTATGTTACTTCCTGTTTCTCTCTTGCTGCCTGCTTTTGAATCCTTCCACTGTGTTATTCAGTTCATAAATTGTATTCTTCATTTATTTTTGGCCCTTGCCGATAGCTTCTGTTTCCTTTTGTATGTTGTTATAGTTTGCATTGAGTTCATTGTAGTTTCCCGGTAGTTTCTGGTAGCTCATTGTGTGCTTATGGAGCTTCCGGATAACCATTGCTTTGAACTCAATATCTGATAGTTGAGTTGCCTCTATCTCATTTAGCATTCTTTCTGAGGCTTCCTCCTTTCTTTTCATTTGGGGATTGTTTCTTTGTGTTCCCATTGTTTGTGAGACTTTTCTTGTTAGCCTGAGCTTCTTAAATTGATCTGTTCCGGCTCCCTGGGTTTATGGTGTGAGTTTCTGTGGCAGAATACCTGTGAGATTCAGTGGTGTAGTCTCCTTCAGATATCCTGGTTTTCACCGCTTTCACCTACTCTTTTTTGTGATCAGTTGGAGGGGTAAGGCAAAATGTTTTAAGACAGCAGGTGAGTATTCTATGATATTTATAGTAGCAGCCAGTAGAAAAGAGATAACAGATCCTTTGGCTATGGATAGTGTTAACCGTGATCTTCCACCCAACTAGCCACTTTCTAGAAAGTATGGAAAGAAGATAAGCCCTACCAAGAGGTCAGAGTTCAGGAAACCCTGAAGTGGGCTAAGATCTGGGAGGGATGTTGTGTAGTATTTACAAAGTATGGAACAGCTATTATTTACAGTAGTATGAGAGCAACAGTCATATGACAGAATGTATGAGATCTGGATACCAATAATAGGGAGTATCATACCTTCAGTAGAGTGCTAATGGAACACAGGTGAAGTAAAGGACAGTAAACTAGCAATAAACTATGGATTAGAGGACACGAGAAACCTGTGAATCAGTACAATACAGCTAACCAACCAAAGAAGACTAAACATAAGGAAGAGGAATGCAAAAATACTATTCAAATAAAAGATGTAAGAATAATGAAAAATAATAATATCAACATGTAATAACTTGCAGGTTTTCTGAAATGGCAAAGTGAAATTTGTCTCCTTTCTCAGCTGTTGGGATGCCCCCTCTTTAGGTCGAACTCTTGTCTTTTCACACTTCCAGGTTTTTTGTCTCACTTGTGGGCATTTAAAAAGAAAATGAAAAAAAAAAGAAGAATCAAGGAAGAAGAGATAATATTGTAAATAAAGGACGCAGGAATAAAACAGGAAAGAAGGAAAGAAAAGCAAAATGAACTGGGAGATAAAAAAATAATAAGTAGAAAATGAAAAATTACTTTAAAAAATCAAGCAAACAAACAAACAAAAAAACCTCTTGGTGGTTTCAAACTGTCCACACTGGTTTTTCAGGTCTTGCTGGCTTCAGCAGACTGAGGGGCAATTGTTATCACTTTTCTCTCTTCCTGTTCAGAACTCAGTCAGCCTCACAGGCACTCTCCCCAGGGGTAGTTGCGCACTCTCTCCAGAGCCAGCCCCTCGCCCCTCTGTACACCTCTGCAGGGCCCTGGGTACAGGGTCTGGCCCTTCCCAGGAGCACAATCTTCCTGAGTTATGAGATCTGGGCCTCCTGTGGAGTGCCCGCTCTCTCCAGGTCCATGGGTGTGGGCTCCAGGTCTCCCAGAAAGCACACTTTCCCCAGTTTGCAGGCACACATGCCTGGCCAGGCCACCTCAGGTTGCATGGTCAGGCGTGCACTCTTCCCAGAGCTATGTGTGTGTGCTCACAGTCCCCTGTATTTTCCACTTAATCCTTACTCCCCTCTCTGCAACTTCAAGAAATCAGGTCTCTCCTGGTGCTGCTCAAACTCTGTTTGGCTGGGGATAGAGTGGCAGACCCAGCTCTCTCCCAAGAGCCCTGTGGCAGACACAGTGAGCGCCGGGTGTGGGGCTGCACCCTCCCTAGTCCCGGTGCTGGTCCCTGGGCACTTATTGTCCTGAAGCACTCTCCTTACCATCTGGTTTTTCAATGTCTGCTACAATTTTTGATTTCCTATATTCATATATGCTGTGGTACTGTTGGCTGTTTGCTCTGTTCCTCCATAGATCTGCTAGGTTTTTCTCCCATTTGCAGGGGAAAGTGGAATCTGCTCCCTCCTACCTCGCCGCCATCTTCCTCCCCAAAGTTTGTTTTGAGAAATCAACTGTCAGTCTTAAGGGAACTCCTTTGTAGGTAACTAACTGTTTTTCTCTTTCTGCTTTTAAGATTTTCTTTATCTTTAACCTTTGGCATTTTAATTATGATGTGTCTTGTTGTGGGCCTCTTTGTGTCCATCTTTTTTGAGACTTTCTGTGTTTTCTGTACTTGCATGTTTATATCCTTCACCAGGTTAAGGAATTTTTCTTTCATTATTTTCCAAATAGGTTTCCAATTTTTTGCTTTTTCTCTTCTTTTTATGACACCACTATGATGTGAATGTTGGTACACTTGAATTTGTCCTAGAGGCTCCTTACAAGATTACTCTACCCAGCAAAACTATCATTTAGAATCAAAGGGCAGATGAAGAGCTTCCAGACAAAAAAAAGCTAAAGGAGTTTATCATCACCAAATCATTATTATGAAATTGTAAAGGGACTTATTTAAGAAAAAGAAGATCAAAACTATAAATAATAAGATGGCAATAAGTACATATCAATCAACAATTGAATCTAAAAAAATAAGCAAACAAGCAGAACAGAAATAGAAGCATGAATATGGAGAACATTTTGATTATTGCCAAAGAAGAGGGGGTTCTGAGGGAATGGGTGAAAAGATGAAGGAATTAAGAAGTGCAAATTGATAGTTACAGAATATTCATAGGGATGTAAACTACAGTATAGGGGAGGTAATAGCCAAAGAACCTATATGCATGACCCATGGACATGAACAATGGCAGGGGGATTGCTTGGGGGAGTGGGGGGGGTACTGGGTGGAAGAAGTCAAAGGGGAATAATTGGGACAACAGTAATAGCATAATCAATTAAATATAATTAAAAATGGAGTGTATAAATTTAAGGAAAAGAGACACTGTGGTTTTTTAAAAATAAGAATATAAAGTTTACCAGAGAGATGCAAATTAAATCCACAGTGAGATACCACTTCACACCATTGAGAATGACCATAATAAACAAAGCAACAAACAACAAGTGTTGGAGAGGTCGTGGAGAAAATGAAACCCTAGTTCACTGCTGGTGGGATTGCAGACTGGTGCAACCACTATGGAAAACAGTATGGAATTTTCTCAGAAAACTAAAAATGGATCTGCCTTTTGACCCAGCAATTCCACTGCTAGGATTATACCCTAAGAACCCTGAAGCACCAATCCAAAAGAACCTGTGCACACCCCGATGTTCATAGCAGCACAATTTACAATAGCCAAGTGCTGGAGGTAACCTAGGTGCCCATTAGTAAATAAATAGATCAAAAAGCTATGGTACATTTATGCAATGAAATTCTATGCAGCAGAAAGAAAGAAGGAGCTCCTACCCTTTGTGACAGCATGGATAGAACTGGAAAACATTGTGCTAAGTGGGATAAGCCAGGCAGTGAAAGATAAATACCGTATGATCGCACCTTTAACAGGAACCTAATCAACAAAACAAACAAGCAAATTATAATCAGAGACACTGAAATTGAGAGCAGGGTGATGGTGACCAGAGGGAAGAGAGGGGGGAATTTTAGGGCAAAAGGATGAAGGGTTTGCAGGAGTAATTAAGAGGACACATGGACAGTAATGGGGGGAGTGAAGGTGGGAGGGCAGGAGGTTGGCCTGGGGTGGAGGGAAAAGGCAGAAAACTATACTTGAACAATTAAAAAATGTGAAAATAAATAAATAAATAAATAAATAAATAAATAAATAAATAAAGTCAGTAATGATTTTTAAAAGATTTTCTTGACAATCATTCTAAAATAAAATTTCATCAACTACATTTTCTTTCTTTTTAAAAAAAAAGATTTTAATTATTTATCTTTAGATGGGAAGGGAAGGAGAGAGGGAGAGAAATATCAATGTATGGTTGCCTCTCGTGCGTCCCCCGCTGGGAACTGGCCTGCAACCCGGGCATGTGCCCTGACTGGGAATTGAACCACGATCCTTTGGTTCACAGGCCCACACTCAATCCACTGAGCTACACCAGCCAGGGCTCATCAACTACATTTTCTCTGTTGCCTAGCCTCTGTTTAAAAATAAGATTAATAAATTGGTCATATTCTGGTAATGTGGAAGTTGATAAAGTTAATCTATGAAAATTCCTGAACAGATAAAATAATTGACTTTAAAAAATAAAAAAAAAACAGGCAAAGTATTAACCCATGCATCATCTTTTCAGGTTGATATGCCTTTAGGAAGCATCCTTGAATTCAAAATTGATACTTCTTGGCCTTCATTAATTTTGTAAGGGTGAACATTAGCACAGATACCCATAAACATTCTACCAAATTATTCAAACTCACATTATCCTGTTATTAATGAAGCTAATAAGATCTTGCAACCTCTAGTTCTTTGCATCATTTATTGCCAAATTTAAAATATCATGTTAGTAACAAAACATATCATTCATATATATCTTATTATATAAGACATTGCTTAAGTAAAATTTTTCTAAAATCATTAAGGTCCAGACACATAGATCTCTGCAGTATTTCAGAAAAAGAGACTATATATGCCATGAGAGTTAAGTGTTTTATAAGGAGCTTGAATAATGTACCAAAGGCTTTAAAACCATTCTCAAAAGGATAAAGAATTCTTAGAACTGACAGTGAACAAAGAGTTTTACAGAGCTGCAGAAATTTTATTTGACGGCCTGCAGCAAATGCAATAAACTATAAGAAAGCCTCCATAGTCTAAATATGTCAGCAGTTTGGTAGAGATTCTAGGAGATCTTTGCTGATTTGATTTAGTGATGATGAACTATATTATATAACCAGAAAGCCTTCATTAGTATAAGTAGGGAATGAAGGAAAAAGAACAGATATTGATACCTCATCTATGCAGTGGTGTTCACTTATATCAACCCATGCAATCTTCAAGACAACCTGGAGACTCCATGCTAACAGTGGGAAAAACTAAATCTCAGATTTAATAATTTCATGAAAATGATTCCATCAAGTCTGTCTCCAAAGTTCATAGTCATTCCATATTCTACAGTGCTTTTTGGTATGAGTGTATTCTATTTTCTTCTTTGTACAGTAGTATGATTGTAGCTCAATAAGTATGTATAATGCAAGTTATTTTTTTACTGTTTATTTCTCTTCAATTTGAGAATATTTTGCTTTTATACATGAACAATCACTGATCTCATTCTTACTATCCCAGTCCTGGTCATTATTATCTGTTAGGCTGCATGTGATACACAACTGAGATCATATCTGTTCAATTCACTTTGCAAAGTAAATTTAGAACAATTGAAATTTAATACACAAAAATTATTTAAAATAATTCTTACTTTTTATTGATTAGTCTTGGAAAGATTTTAGAGGAAGTTAAGTTGTAGGCAGAGTAGTTTGCTGGGGCTAAACAGAAGTGGAAATTGGTAAGGAAAATCTCCTTGGAAAATCCAGAATTTGGACTCACATCAAAAGATGAGTCTCTAGAAGTACCACATCTATTTTGAAATATAGGCCTTCATCAGTCACAAAAGTCTAAGACCAAAATTTTACTCCTGATGTTCTTTGCAGGAATACCTGTTTTTGTAAACCATTGGAAATATTGGCAATTACTTCAGTGGAATGCCTTCCTGTCTAAATGTTTAAGCTCATTACTCTCAAATTCATGTTTACCTTCTTTACATTTCAAATATTTCCAATGTTATTTTAAATTTAGTATTGGGGGAAAATTCAGTTTTAAATGAAAATTTTTATTTCATTGTGAAATAAAGAGATTGTGAAAAAGAAAAACCCTAATAGCTTCTAGTCCATACATAATGAAATAAATTCTTTATTAGTAGTATATTTTTGCATATTTTCTAATAAAAAATGCCAAGGATGAACTATTTGTAGTTTTAGAGTGACCAAAGAGAGATGTTGTTTCAAAACATAGATGAGTGGCTTTATCAGGAGATCATGGAAAGTATTATCCATAAGTTCACACCATGAGGAAAATACTTAATCTTTGTCATTTGATATGAACACAGAAGGAAATAACTGAAAGCACTCAGGAGAAAATGCTTTAAATATATGCTAAGATTCTGTTGTAGGCAACATATAATCTTGGTGTGTTCATGTTCATGTAATTATTGTGGATTTTACAGATATCTATGAGTTGAATCTTATCATCACCATTACCTAAATAATTTGTTAAATAATGATGTGTGAAAACAAAACAAAAATCTCCACATTGGGTACAAAGTATGTAGGAATGTTTCTTACACTCTGTAGCTGAGAATCAAGACAAAACACAGAAGGTCACACATAATCAGGAAATGGACTAAATTAATCAGTTTCAGTATTTTTTCCACTAGGGTCTCCTTTGTGTGTGTTTGTGTTTGGACCTCTTGTTTGACAGTTTTTAATCTCTAAACAAATCACATTTCTAGAATAATATATTCGCTATATGAGTGTTAAGCAGAGTCTCTGGATAAAATTAGAAAGCTAACATTTTATTCTTTATATTTATCATTTTGCTTAGCAAGGTGTTCAGAAATCTAATCACCTGGCTGGTGTGGCTCGGTGGATCGAGTCCCAGCCTGCAAACCAAAGGGTTGCCAGTTCACTTCCCAGTCAGGGCCTATGCCTGGGTTGCAGGCTAGTTTTCCAATAGGGGGTGCTCAAGAAGTAACCACACATTGATGTTTCTTCCCCTCTCTTTCTCCCTTCCTTCCCCCTCTCTAAAAATAAATAAAATAAAATATTTAAATATAAAAGAAATCTAACCAAATGGTGTCTTTGATCTAATGAATATTATAATGGGTTTGTGTGTAGCAAATCAATAGTTCAGCTGATAAAATTTCAGATCTCCAAGAAAGAAACTTGCGCCTTTAGTTGGCTTATACAAGGTTTCACAAATAAATGTAGCATTTCTGTAGAATTGAAAAAATGTTTTTGACTCCCAGAGGTACAAGTATCCTAAGGTAAGATTTAATGTACTGAAGCAATTATATTTTTGGAGGTGTTATTGTATTAAGTACCCAAGAAGAATGTTTTCAGAAAAATATCTTATAAAGGGAATTGCAGCATGAAGTGGGATCTCCACCTTGTAGACAGGTATGGGCAATGGCAATGATCACAGATGCCATATTCAGCATCACTCTGTGACTGATGTTTTTCAAAATTTACCATTCTTAACAAAATAATATGAATAAGTGTAATGTTTACTACTTTTTGTATGAGAAAATGAAGCCTGGGAAATTGACTAATTTGCTTAAGGTCATATGGTTAGAAGTGGTGAGAACTGGACTTACATCTAATTCACATTGCCCCTTGACTGGATTTGGTTTTACACAAAGTAGGGAGTTATTAAGAATAAATGAGAGAACCAAGAGGGAGGAAAAGAGCAGAGAAAGAAACATTTACTTGAAAAAGTCATTAAAACTGCACCTGCACAAAAATAAGGAAAGTCGAAGAATTTTAAGATGAGCAAAGCATTTAATGTGAAGTTGATTATAAAGAAGACATTGAGCCCTGGCTGGTGTGGCTCAGTGAACTGAGTGCCAGACTGAGATCTAAAGGGTTGCCAGATTGATTCCCAATCAGAGCACATGCCTGGATTGCAGGCCAGGTCCCTGGTAAGGGGACATGCGAGAGGCAACCACACCTTTATGTTTCTCTCTCTCTCTTTCTCCCTCTCCTTCCCCTCTGTCTAAAAATTAGTAAATAAAACCTTTAAAAAAAGAAAACTTTGAAAATTACTACTTTTTAAAAATCATTTTTATTGTTATTCTATTACAATTTTTTATTTTCCCTTTTGCCTTCCCCCTCCAACACACACACACTGCTTCCACAGTCAATTCCCACACGGTTGTCCATGTCCGTGGGTCATTCATACATGTTCTTTGTCTATCCCCTTCCACTTCTTTCCACCATTATCTCCCTTCCTCTCCCTTCTGTTCACTTTCAGTCTATTCTATGTTTCCATGTCTGTGGTTCTATTTTGTTCATTAGCTCTACTTACAGGTGAGATTATATGGTATTTGATAATCACTGACTGGCTTATTTCACTTAGTGTAATATTTTCCAGTTCCATCCATGCTGTCACAAAATGTAAGAGTTCCTTCTTCTTCTTTTATTTTTTGCTTTATAGTATTTTATTGTGCAAATGTACCACAGTTTTTGATCTACTCATTTACTGATGGGCACTTAGTCTATTTCCAGTATTTGGCTATTGTAAATTGTGCTGCTATGAACATTGAGGTGTATAGGTTCTTTTGAATTGGTGACTTGGGATTCTTATATTCCCAGCAATGGAATTTCAAATGTCCTAAGTCAGTACACACAAAATATCTATTACTAAAATTAAGAGATTGAGAATTTAACTAGTTTTTACTTCATTCTTCAGATCACAAAACTCACCTTTTGGCAAACACAATTCTTATTTTTATCATGTGGTATAAATGAATGCCTTCAGTCATTTTGGTGGTAGGCCATTCTGATTCTAATGAAAGGTGTATCTGAACAGGTGGAGAATTTTCAGATTTCCTCTCAGTGAAGGCTATGCACAGAGAAGGAAATTGCATGTTGTGGATTAATTCTGTCTCATGCTGCTATTTCTTTTTCTCATGAATTCTATTTCCTATAAACACCATTAGGTGAAGGATCAGTTATTTGCTATTATTAACCAGGATAGTTATGTTTTATAGTGTTCCTGTCCAAAAGTTACTCAGCATGGGTTTGGACTACACCAAATGTCCAGTGTTGCTAAAGCCATGAACATTGAAAAGGCAATAAATTCACAGCTACCAACAATTGAATCTAAAAAAACAAACAAACAAACAGATAACAACAATAAAAAAAAAACTAAACAAACAACTAGAACAGAAACAGAATCAGGTATGGACATCATTTGGAGGTTTATTAGCTGGAAGTGGGCAGATGTGGGGAAAAGTGCACATTAAAAAGTGTAATTGGTTTCAGGGGAAAAAGGGAAGGGATAACAGGAACAAGTATTAAGGACACATGGACAAAAACTAAGGGGGGTGGAAATGGGAGGGAGGTGGGGAGCACTGTGGGGGTGGACTGGGACGGGAGTAAAAGACAGAAAACTGTACTTGAATAACAATTAAAATAAAATTTAAAAAATTGTTAAAAAAAGAAACATCAAAAAAAGTGTAATTGGTAGGTACAAAATAGACAAAGGGATATTGAGAATAGTAAAGGAAATGTAGAAGGCAAAGAACTTGCATGCATGACCCATGGACATGAACTAAGGAGGGGATTGCTGGGAGTACTGGGCAGAGGTGGGCAAAGGGTAAAAATGTAGGAGAACTACAGTAACATAGTCAATAAAATATACTAAAGAAAAAATGATAATACAATGAAATCCTTTCAGCTAAGGGAAAAGAAAGTCTACCTTTTTCCAAGGACAGACATTGAATTTAGCTCACATGTCACTGGTTTTTTATTTGTCTCATGACAGGCCCAAAGGTATGATTTGTACAATGACAAGTTAATCTGCTTTATTTTTTAAAGTGTACTTCTTCGCACTCATATTTTTATTAAGTCAAAATAGATGTAAAACTAGGGTATAAAATCTTTCAGGTGAATATTGTCCCTTATTTTAAAATAAGATGTACATAGTACAAAAATAGTGGTTGAGAATGCAGGGTCTCCTGTCAGTATGACATAACTCAAATTCTGGCTGTATCACTCATTATCAGTGTGACATTGGGCTTCTTATTTAACATTTCTGTTCCTCAGTTTTCATATCTCTAAAATGTGAATAATGACAATGATTACCTCTTCCTCTGCATAGTTTTGTGTGTATGCACTTTTGTGTGAAGTAAATGGGTTAAGACAAGGGAAGTATTTAGAATAGTACTTTGTGTGTAGCAACCATTCAAGAAATGTTAGCTATTTTACTAATGCAAATACTTTTAATATGTACACAGGGATATTTGCTATGTATCTAGTTTGTACCAAGCACCAGGCTTACAATGATAAAAAAATTATAGACAAGGTCTCTGCTGTTTTAGAGCTTATATTCTACATGGGAGAGGGGAGTAATAAACAAAAATATATACACAAAAACAAATCACCAAATAAGCAAATGAGAAATGCATGAATTAAAATGAGGTGACATGACTGAAAAATGGAAAGTACTTTGGACTGGATGGCCCAGCAAAACCTCTCTGAGTCTGTGACATTTCAAATCTTTCTAATAATAAAAATTAAGCCAAGAAGATATTAGTGGGAAAAACATTGTAGGGGGAGGTAATGGCTGGAAGGAGTAGACAAAGGGGCTAAAGGCAAAGTTTGGTCAGGGTCAGCACATGGGGAGCTGTTGAGCCAGGATAATGTATCTGGATTTTGTTTTATGTGCAACTGGAAGCTATTAGAGAGGAGAGACTGATGAGATATGGATATATGTGTTTTTTTTAATTACTCTTATGAGTTCTTAAAGGAGAATGGACTATTTGGTTGGAGCAACTAAAGAATCAAGACCAGGTAGAAGGTTACCAACATGGGCCAGGTAAGGAATGATGGTAGTCTGGTCATTTATATTAAGAGTAAAAATGGAAAGAAAAGGAAAGATTTCAATTAAATTTTGGGAGCTATTTTTTATACCATTCTCTCTGCTTGATACCTATGAGATAAGCACCCAAAAGTACTGAAAGCAGCCATAATTCACCACATGTTTATTGAGCACACAGACATTGTACTAATCATTGGGTGTTTCAACTTTTCATCTAGTAGGGAAAGTGGACACATTAGATCTATTATGACACAATGTGACAATGATTTCAGTGAATGTGAATAAACAGAATCAGGATTCACAGGAACTCATTTGTCTGGGGGTCTCCACAAGAGGTGATGGTTTTATTGAAGCTTCAAATGATAAGTGGGAGTCTGTCATGTTGAGAAACAGGCAGAAATGCATTCCAGGTGAGAATGGAGGCACATGACCAGAAATTATGGATGTGTATGATGAATTTTGGGAAAAGTATGTTAGCTGGTATGAATATAATATATCTAGCAAATGGACAAGAGATGTTTATACATATAGTTATTTGGGACAAATGCATTATACATATATATTTTTTCTGGTTCAGTTAACCAGTTGTAAGAGCCAGTATTTACTTACAGGGGGAAAAAATAGAGAAATACAGTGTAATGAGGACTTCCTTTTGCAAGGAGACTTTGAGAATGGGAGAAAAAGAGACAAAAGGCCTTTAAAGTTATTTTAGGTTGTGAATTTGACTTTTTAATGTTTTCAAAAGATACAAGTAAACATTAGAAACCGTTTTAATTACTTCGTGGTAGGGACTTTTTTTCTTTTTGCATTTCTGAAAGAATGTCTTAGGGTTTATGCAGGATGCCTTGACTTTTCTCCTCCTGTCCACTCTCAGTTCTTCATCCTGCCCTGGGAGACTGATACTGACTTTTGATGAATGGGGACATTAGCAAGCAACTTGCAAAAGAGAGAAGCGTGAGGGTGGAAAATTCTTCCTTATACTCTCTTCCTGAAGGGTCAGTGTAGGTCAGCTGTGTCCCTTGACCAAGGTCACAGGTTCTGTGAGGGGCTCCTCTGACTACAGGTTTGAATAATCATTCACTGCCTTGCCCCTTTGGCCTGCATGTATTGTCCCTGGCCCCCATCTTCAGCTCCAGGGTATGTAATTATCCTTTGTGGTTTTTATACAACCTGCCCTGACTCAAAAATTCCTTTATAATCCCCTTCTCAAATTACCCAATTTAAATATATAGTTTTGTGCTGGAACCTTGAATGATATGGGGCCATTTGAAGCCCTTAGATTTATTTGGTTTATATAACCTTCCCCCAAAACTGCAATTATCTTCTGGAGGGTGGCCCCCTTGTAGTACAGGCTTCCTCCACTAAGTGAGTGTTACAGGAACCCATCTGTATCAGTGTACCACTTGGCATTGTTGTGAGAGCCTTCATTTGGTTTCACTGATTTTTTTTTTGAAAATAGCACATTTGCCTGTTTCATGATGGGTGATTTTTCTAGTGCACCTGCCTACACCGCACTGAGTATTCAGCAGTTTTTGACGAAAACCAGCATGACTCCTATGCCCCACTCTCCCTATTCATCTGATCTTGCACCAAGCACATTTGTTTGTTTCCCTGAGTAAAGAGTCTTCAAAGGGAAATGTTTTGCCGATGTGGAAGAAGTGAAACAAAAAATGGCAGAAGCACTAAATGACATCAAAATCATTGAGGTCCAAAACTGTTTTGAGCAGTGGAAAAAGCATCTCAACAAGTTTATTTGCATCATATGGAGAGTACTTTGAAGGTGACTGAAGTTTAAACATGTAAGAATAAATATGCATGTTTTTATAAATGAATTCATGGTTGTTTTGTGTCCCCCTCATATTTTTATAGTGTGTAGAATTTTCCCTTAGGTCAAACACAGATGGTGTGGTGGTCATATAGCTCAATCATTTGAAATGGGCAAAACATTTATTTTGGGCCAAATTTTATGTTTTAAATGGGAGCCTACACAATATTACCTCATCAAGATGGAGAACTAGAAGTATGCATCAGTGTCAATCATAGATGCTACTTTTAGGGAAAGAGAAGAAACGATGTAAACCTTTCGAGCATCAATTTTGTGGTGGCATCAGTGCTCAACATTTCATTATCCTATGTAATCCTATATAAGTCTCTTATAAGAAAGATATTTTATTCCTTCATTTCATAGTTGACTATAATGAAGGTTAGACAGTCTTAAGTTGCTTGTACAATATCTTAGAACAATAAATGGCAGAGCTATGTTTCAGACAATTTTGATCTCAATTCACGAAAAGCTGGTTCCCCTAACTGGCTGTACTTCAGAAGTATATAGGGAGCTCTTTGAAAAATCCAGATTGCCAGGATTACCTCGGATCTGCTGAAAAAACTATAGGGATTATATGGATATACTTTTGTAGGAGAAATAAGGCATATATGCACTTATAAGCACATATATAAGTACACATGTGTGCACATGTATATGTATGTATATGTGTATGTATATGTGTATGTATATGTATACATAGATATTCTATAAGCATTCACAGAACCCAGGAGATTCTTATATGCAGCCAAATTTTGAAAGTCTTAGCCAAAGTTTCTGGTTTGTTCTGCTCTTAAATTATGATAAATTTTAATTTATTCATTTTCTTTAATTTGAGCTTTCTGTTATCACCTTAAACAGAACCATATACTAGACAGTAAATTATTTCACCACGTAAGAGATGTTATTGCAATGTTCCCTCTGAGCCACATTTTAAAAATTCTGAATTTTGGTAATAGTTTATGAATTAAAGATAATATTATATATCAAAGCACTTTACTAGAAACATTTTTATCTCCACTAATATTTATTATTTAAAACACAGAATGATATTCAGATTCCATAGAAATACATTGAGTCTAAATTATCAATACTAGTAGGGTAAAAAAATAAGTTGTTAGTTATGTTTTAATAAAAGTTCACATAAAATGAAAATATTGGCACTTATTAATTTCATAATCTCTCTGTGCCCCATTATATCTAGAAGATTAATCTCTCTAGATATAATCTTCATACACAGTAGATATTATCTCTATTGTAAATGCTTCTTATTTTTAATTAACTAATTAACTAATTCAGTGAAGAAGAAAACACAATCTATAAACCCTTAGCACTTGGGACTGAATCTTAGCTCTTTTCATAAAATCATACCAAGTAATTTTTCACTGTTTATGCTTCATTGCCCCATCTTTAGAATGAAGATAAGTTCACCTTACTTAATATCAAAGGGATATCTATTGAACCTATTGACATCTATTTCTACTTAGAAATAAATCACTGATTACTAAAAGAATATGGAGTGAAAACATACACACTGTACAGGTAAAATGACGTGGATGCTCATAAAGAGTCCAGATGCCAATGAACATGTGTTATTTCAGTGTGTTGCACATCTAACATGTGCCTGCCACTTAGTAGGCACTAAAATTTGGCCAGAATTGGCTATATTGGATCTTTTTTACATGATATAATAAAATAGGGCATAAAACTCTCTCAGAGCTATGTATACATAAAATCTACCATAAGTAAGCCCCTGTGTTAGGAATTGTAGGAAGACTATCAAAATAAACAACTGCCTATCCAGACACAGTAAGGCTGAAAGATTCTCAGTAACAAGGATTATAGTACGATTTCCATACTATGTCCTCTAGGGACAGAATGAGAAAAGAAAAAGAAGTAAAACTTTTTTGTTTAATCACTTGAAAAGGAAGTTTAAGTAATACTAGGTAGAAATAATGACTTTGACTTTTTGTTTCTGTTTTAGATGGCAAATAACTGCTTCTGAAAAGTTTTAGTGTGTTTAGCCTAAATATTTAATCTCAAACATTTTGATTGTTCACTTATTGTTTAATGTAAAAACTTTAAAATGTTTTATCTTAAGCATTTAAAATATTAAAAACAGTGCAAGTATATCTTACACTCTCCATGAGGAGCAGTTTTCTCCAAACTTGTGGTAGTGAAGATAAGCATCTGCTTATAATGTTCAAATTTATTTGTCCAGTGGAATTTACCCAGGCCTCAGCCACAGCTGATATTTGGTGAACACATCAGACAACTGCTTCTAGGGATAATCAGGCAGCTGAACACCGGGAGACTCAAATTGACATCAAGCCTCCATGACTCCTTGCACCATCCACTAGTCAAGCTGTTCATCTCATCTGTGAATTATGTGGATGATCACACCAAAGAAGCCACTGACAGAAAGACTCCTCCAGATTCCCAACTCAACAAAACCTGATAGTTACCCCCTACACTATTTCTATTTTTAAGGTAATAATTTCTTTTTTTATTTTGAAGTTCAATAGGGAAAATCACTTTGTCTCTAAAGCATTATGAAAATCCTTGAAAACCAACTAAGGGTAATTTTTGAATTCTAGGAATATGCTTTTTTTGTGTGTGATATATTTATAGAAAATGTCACAAATTCAAAGTTGATAGTTACCCTTGTTATTAAGGAACCATTTAGTTTTTAATTTTGAGGTCTGCTGTCATATTCCTTTCCCAGTTTGGGAAAAAGAGGAGAGTATAATGAGTTATTTTGGAATTTGCAAGACATACACTGATGAACTATAATTACATGATGGCATCTTGGGAACTGCTCTTTGGATGCCATTTCCAGCTAATGTTCTTTAAAATGTTACATTCATATCGGTTTTCATTTTTGTATTCCTTTATAACTGATTATACTTCTGTTGGTTTAAATATATCAACAATTTTTCTCTACAACTTAAAGCCAAGCTGAAGTTATTAAACCACTCAAGAAGTCAAGGGTAAAAGCCCCTTAAATATTTCTCAAAATCCTTTACTTGCCTCATGTAGGACTTTTGCCTCATTTTTGGTGCTTATCTGTGTCATCCTGTAAGACTGTTCCAATGGATTTATCTTAGTAGGATTCATTTGTCCTTTTCCTGAGGGGTAATGCCATTTTTCTCAGATACTGATCTAAAATATAACTACATGAATTTTATTTGCAAAAACAGTCTAAATTATCCACTTTTCAGATACTTTGTGTTACTCTTATAAACACAGTCTTTGCCTCTGAGTATCTGACAATGTATTGGAATAGAGACATAGAAAAAGGGGAATTCCAGTAGAAGGTACTATCGGAGCACCCAGGAAGGGACTCTCACTTCTTTTGCAGAGTTAAGAAAGGCTTCCTGGGGAAGTAACTTCTCTGCAGAGACATGGAATAAAATAGGAGTTATTCAGAGATGGGGCATGGGGCAAGGAAGAGCACTGTAAACAGAGGGATCAGCACATCTAACCATAAGACAAAGAGAAAGGACAGAATGCTCTGGGGATACTTCATTTCATTGGGTAAGAGCCAGACTAGAATGTGTTTAAATATGGGCAGTTATTTACTTCTCAGTTTTGGTGTTCATTTTACTTCTTGGCAATGAGCATTAGTCAGTATGAAAGAAGGGAAAAATATTTTTAACTTTACTTGCCCTATTAGTATGCTACAGTGAATTGGAGAAAAGAAACAACTAATGTTTGCAGAAGGAATGAAAACATACATTTTGGTGATACTCCCTTTGGAACTATCATCAGAGCTTAGTACAAAGTAGCTCAGGACAGCCCAGCAAACTGCAGTAGAGCAATCACAGTGTCTATTAGGATATCACTTTGCTCTATCTATGCTTACTTAATCTTCATTTGATACTCAAACTTTGTTTCCCAGAAAGTGTGGTTGCGTTACTATGATCGATGGTGACCCAATTTATTTTCTACTTGAGATTTGGCTTTTACTTGAGATATAAATAACTGAGGATTTGAGTGTCAATTACCCATATAAAAGGTAATTAGGCTTCAATTGCTGTCTCAAAAATAATTTGTCTAAACTTATTCTCTTCTCTGCTTTCCTCTCCTCTCCTGGCTTCTCCCTATCTTCTTTCCTTCTTTTTCTTCCCTCCTCTCCCCTGCCATTTTTCTTCACCACCTCTGTCCTCCTCCTTTCTTCTTTTTCCTTCCAACTCCTCCCTCTCCTCTTTCTTTTCCTCCTCCTCCCCTCCCTCCCTCCTCCTATTCCTCCTCCTTCTCCTCCTGTTCCTCTAAAGTGACAGCTGTCAATTTAGCCCCTCAGGCTCAGGGCATGCTAGAGTCATCAATCTGCTGCCATATTCTTCACAAATGCTCCCATGCCTCTGACGGAAGGTACAGGGAGTAGGAGAAGGCTACAGAAGTAGGAATTTGACAAGCAATCGGCAAGCTGTTAGAGTCCTAGGCCAGTAGGCCAGTGTTAAGGGTAAGAGCACAGTCCTAAGGGAGAGCTAAGACAAAGTAACTGAGATAAGTAACTGAGATAAGAGTGGCAAGAGGAAGGAGGCAGGGCAAGCAGAAGGAGGGAGAGACAAGCACCATTCATGGCTGCCCTTCTTCCTGACCTCACCTCTGAGAAGTGTACAGAGAAATATATTACCTCCCTCCTGCCCCATCAGTGTGCTCAGGTTGCAGCTATCTTCCTATAGGCATAACTGGCTGAGGAATTAAAACAGGGAGGGGCATGAGTGAACCCAACTTGAAGAAATGGGAAGAAAAAAGAAATGAGAAAAATAAAGTGTTCCCTCCAAAAACTCTGCAGACAAGTAGTCTTGTCAAGATTCTTTATTTCTTGCATGAAGCTCTACCTTTCCTTGTGGCCTAGTGGAAGCAATTATGAAAAAAATAAAGTATATATGGAAAAATAGACATTTTCACAAAATAGGTAGTTAGAAACTATTGACTAGATATGCACATGAACATAAAAAGGAAAAAAGAAAAAGATGACATTAAATCCATCAGTAAAATATTTAATTAGTTTACTTCTGGAAACTATTGAAAGAATCTACTTCTAGAAAAATGTCATTATTCTAAAGAGTTATTCTTGGGCATAATGATACTAGTGATAAGTATGCTTTCTTAATGTTAAATTGAATATATCCATCATCATTTACTCTGATGCTATGGTTATGAAAAATATATCCATTTTAATACAGCCAATACTTGCTGTATTTATAATGCTAATTACTATATAAGTCAATCCTCCCTTTTCTGTATATACCAAAAAACAAGTTCAAAATAAACCACTAAATTCAGATAGAGATGTGTTAATCCCATTTAAAAAGTTAGCGGAAATAAATATTATTACACTGGGAAAAATACCATTTATCTTTTTAACAAATTTTAAGTTCATGTCCTGTTTCATTCTAAGCAAACAAAATTTAATTTATAAAACTGATGTTTCATAACACATAACTTACAATCAAATTATGTTCCATATAGGCTAATTTTACTGTATTATCAGCATCAACTCTTAATTAAAATATTTTTATTGATCAAATACAGCTGTCTCCATTTTCCCACCACCATTTCCCCCACCCTACCCATCACTACCACACACCCTCAACCCCATGCACCTTTGACTTTGTCTGTGGGTTCTTTATACACATTCCTTGATGACCTTTTCCTTTCTTTCTCCTGTTATCTCTCTCCCCCGTCCCTCTGGTTACTGTCAGTTAGTTCTTTATTTCAATGTCTCTGGTTATATTCTGGTTCCTTGTTTGTTTTGGTGATTAGGTTCCACTTATAGGTGAGATCATATTTTATTTGTCTTTCTCTGCCTGGCTTACTTCACTCAGCATAATGCTCTCCAGTTCCATCCATGCTGTTGCAAAGGGTAGGAGTTCTTTCTTTCTACTGCATAATATTCCATTGTGTAAATGTACTACAGTTTTTTCATCCACTCATTTACTGATGGGCACCTAGGTTGCTTCCAGAACTTGGCTATTGTAAATTGTGCTGCTATAACATTGGGGTGCATAAGTTCTTTTGAATCATTGTTTCAGGATTCTTAGGGTATAATCCCAGCAGTGGAATTACTGGATCAAAAGGCAGTTCCATTTTTAGCTTTCTTAGGAAATTCCAAACTCCAATATAAAAGTCCGTTTGCACTTCTTTATAAATAATATTCTTGTTTAGAATTATGAATTATAAAGAAAGCTTAATATTGTAGTTTATATTTCAGGTACCCTGAAGAAATCACCCAACACTACATCAAGTCGCCTTTAAATATGATTCTTTATAATACTAAATGTTCTCTTTTTTCTTTTTTACTGCAATTCAATATTTCTATTTGGAATGAAGACCACTGGAAAACATAAAGAATAAATTAAACATTCATTTATGTCATAAATTACAATGAGAAATTACTATTAAAACAAATTAATACATAAAAAAAACCCCACAGTGGCTGCACAGTCTGCTGGCCCACCAGCAGTGCACTATGTTTCCCTTTTCTCCAAAACCATACCAGGATTTGTTTGTTGATTTGGTTATGATGGCCATTCTGACTGTGTGACGTGGTTTCTCACTGTGGTTTTAATTTGCATGTCTCTGAAGGCTGGTGATGCTGAGCATCCTTTCACATGTCTCTGGGCCCCCTCTGTATGTCCTCCTTGGAGAACTGTCTGTTCAGGTCCTTCACCCATTTTTTAATTGGGTTGTTTGTCTTCTTGGAGTGGAGTTGTGTGAGTTGTTTATATGTTTTGGAGCTCAAACCCTTGTCCAAGATATCATTGGCAAATATATTTTCCATACAGTTGGTTCCCTTTTCACTTTGCTGATGTTTTCTTTAGCTGTGCAGAAGCTTTAATTTTGATTAGGCCCTACTTGTTTATTCTTTCTTTTGTGTCCCTTGTTCCAGTGAACATATTGGTGAAAATATTGCTGTGTGGAATACCTGAGATTTTCCTGCCTATGTTCTCCTCTAGGACTTTTATGGTAACATGACTTATATTTAAATATTTTATCCCTCTTGAGTTTATTTTTGTGTATGGTGTAAGTTGGTGGGTGAATTTCCTTTTTTTTTTGTATGTAGTTGTCCAATCTCCCAACACCATTTGTTGAAGAGGCTGTTTTTAGTCCATTTTATGCTTCTGCCCACTTTGTTGAATATTAATTGAACATAGAGGCTTGGGTTAATTTCTGGGCTCTCTGTTCTGTTCCATTGATCTATGTGTCTGTTCTTAATGCCAGTATCAGACTGTTTTGATTACTGTGGCATTGTAATATAGTTTTATGTCAAGTATTGTGATCCCTCCTACTTTGTTCTTCTATCTCAATATTGCTGCGGCTATTCACGGGATTGTACGAGTCCATATACATTTTTGAAATTTTGTTCTATATCTGTGAAATATGTCAGTTGATCATGATATATGATTTTTAATGTATTGCTGGATACAGTTTCCCAATATTTTGTTGAGGATTTTAGTGTCTATGTTCATCAGTGATATTGGCCTGTAGTTTTCATTTTGGGTTGTGTCTTTGTCTGTTTTTGGGATTAGGATGATGCTGGCCTCATAAAAAGAGATTTATAGTCTTCCCTTTTTTTATATTTTTTTTTGAGTAGCCTAACACAGATAGGAGTTAATTCTTCCTTAAATGTTTTGTAAAATTCTTGAGGGAAACCATCTGGTCCAGTGCTTTTGTTGATGGAGGGTTTTTTTGTTTGTTTTTTTATTACTGCTTCATTTCACTGTTATTGGTTTGTTCAGGCTTTCTGCTTCTTCTTGATTCAATTTTGGAAGATTGTGTGCTTCTAAAAATTTTTCAATTTCACCCAGGTTTTCAAATTTCTTGGCATATAGTTGTTCATTATAATTTCTTACAATACTTTGTGTTTCTGTGGTATCAATAGTAATTTCTCCTTTTTCATTTCTGATTTTATTTGTTTGGGTGCTCTCCCCTTTTTTCTTGTTGAATCTAGTTAGTTAAAGGCTAATCATTTTGTTTATCTTTTCAAGGACTCAGTTCCTGGATTATTGATCCTTTGAATTGTTCTTTTAGTCTCTATGTTGTTTAATTCTGCTCTGATCTTGATTATTTTTTTCCTTCCACTCACTCTGGGCTTTCTTTGTTGTTGTTCCTCCAGTTCTTGTGGCATAGGGTTAGGTTGTTTATTTGAAATGTTTCTATCTTTTTTAGGTAGGCCAGTATTGCTATCACCTGCCCTCTGAGGACTGCTTTCTCTGTGTTCCATAAATTTTGGACTGTTGTGAGTTCATTTTAATTTATTTCTAGAAACTTTTTGATTTCTTTCCTGATCCTATTATTAGCCCAATCATTGTTTAATAGCATGCTATTCAATCTCCATGAGTTGGAATATTTTCAAATTTTTACTTGAGGTTGATTTCTACTTTTGAGCCCTGTGGTTTGAGAAGATGTTTGATATGATTTCAATTTTCTAGAATTTGTTGAGTCTTGTTTTGTGTCCTATAATGTGGTCTATCTTTGAAAATGTTCCATGTAGATCCATGTTTTACATGTTACATGTTAAAAGAATGTTCTATTTGCTTCTTTGGGATGAAAAGTTCTGTATATATCAGTTAAGTCCATTTGATCTAAGGTGTTGTTCAGTTCCATCATATCTTTGTTGTTATTTTGTTTGGAAGATCTATTCATTGTTGACAGTGGAGTGTTAAAATCCTCTACTATAATTGTGTTGCTGTCTATATCTTTCTTGAAGTTCTCCAAGAATTTCCTCATATATTTGGGTGCTCCTATGTTGAGTGCATATATATTAACAAAATTTATGTCTTCTTGGTGGATTCTTCCCTTGAGTATTATGACATGTCTTTCTGTGTCTCTTTTTATGGCTTTTGTTTTAAAGTCTCTTTCGTGTGATATAAGTATTTCTACACCAGCTTTTCTTTCCTGTCCATTTGCTTGGAATATTTTTTTCCAACTCTTCCCTTTCAGTCTGTGTAGGTCTTTTGTTATCAACTCTTAACTTTAAATCAAGCATTGCAAACCACTTATTAAGCTTCTCTTATACTCTACAATGAGCAATTGCCTATAAGTTATATAATAATTTAGGCCAGATCTTTTGGAAGAAGTAAGTTCTACTTAAGATGTGGGAAATTCCAGGATATGTGCTAACTTTTCAGGGAATTTAATACAGTAGTTTCCAAGAGAACTTTGGGAAATAGTTCAGCAAAATTTAATGGGTTGCTGGCACCTCTGTTTGGGCTTCTCTTGAAGCTGTTTTTTTGAGCTATTCTTTCTTTTAAAGAAATTATTTATTTATTTTTGGAAAGAGGGGAAGGAAATGAGAAAGAGACAGAGAGAAACATGAATGTGTGAGAGAAGCATCTGTTGGTGGCCTCTCCCATGCCCCCAATTGAGCACCTGGCTCACAGCCTGGGCATGTTCCCTGAGTGGGAATTGTTTGCAGGATGACACCAAACACACTGAGCCACACCAATTATAGCTCCTTTAGCTATCCTTTAAAGATATCTTGGATATGTGTGATTTGAGTTTTTTTACCTTCTTTTTACTTTTCCTATTTTTTATCAACTCATACCATTTCTTTATATTTTCAAGTCAAAATTTCCCTTAGTAGTAATTTGAAATTTGGGTGAGTTCTTTGCCCAACCTGAGTCCCAGGTGGCAACTGAATGGTCTTGGATACTTTTCTTAGCAGTGAGTATATTTTCCTGTCATTGTAAAATTCCAATTCTATCTTCTGAAACTTACCTTCTCTATCAGAGTCTGTCCTACATTGGGTGTGGCTTATAAGAATGACAAAGACTAGAGGAAACATGCATTGACATACCAAGAGTTAGAGTTGTAAATGAACATACTCAGTCAGAAGATTAGCATTTGAGAAATTTGGTGATGGTGGGTGGTATTTTCCTTTCTGCAGATGTACAGTTTTAACCAAAGTCAACACATACTAAGTCAGTTGGTGGTAGTCTTGGGTCTCACAGCAGAAGTTGCTGAAAGAGTTGAAAGGCTGTGTTTCTTTATTGACTTGTCTTCAAGAAGCTGAATTTCTTGATGAGATAATTATTTCCAACTTATCCAGGAAATTACATTACTTCATAATCTTGCCTTATTTACTAGCAAGGGTAAATCTCCCTTCATAGACCTTACTGATGATAAATATTTCTGTTTATGAGTTAGTAAGTCAACTGATTGTACAAGACAGTCTGTTTTTTTCCCTGTTTTATGATTATAATTTACTTCCTTAAATGGATGGGTTGCCTTCCAATCCTGCTTTATTTCATTCTTTTTGTTGTTGTGTGTTTGTTTAATTGAATGTAGCTTAGTAAAATTTTCCCATCATTTTAGATCCCCAAATGGCTATTGCTCTGGAACAAGAGTTTAAATTCTAACACTTTGTATTATGTTCTTTGTTCTCAGTGCTCATCAATTAAAAGGGAATCATTGTGTAAATGTTCCAGAGTTTTTTGATCCACTCATCAACAAAAGAAAAAGAAAACAATAGATAACCAGAGACATTGAAATTAAGAACAATCTAACAATAACCAAAGGGTCAAGGGGAGGGGACAGTGAGGGGAAGAGTTTTCAGGAGCTACTATAAAGGACACATGGACAAAACCAAAGGGGAGGGTGGAAGCAAGGGAGGGAGGTGGGTTTGGCTGGGCAAGTGGTGGGGGAAAAATGCAGACAAATGTAATCGAACAACAATAAAATAATTTTTAAAAAGGGAATCATTCCATCTTTTTCAACTGAAAACTCTATGCAGGCCACCTCAGAATTCCCCTCTTTTATTACTGCTTTCCTGAGATAGCAAATGATTCCCCTATAATCTGTAAGTCCCTTGGCCATTTATACTGATTAAGTTTTAGCAAAATTTGAGTTTCAGAGGGGTTGAATAGAAGACCAGGATTAACAGCAAATAAAAATATCCTCCGTTTGGCATGTGCCATTTAACTCCCTGACATGGTAAGGAGTAGACAATAGAATGGGTAAAAAGGTGTGGCTTTGCTCTGCTGCTTTTCTCTCATCTCTCAAATGTGGTCTACATATTTTTCTCTGCTTCCAGAATTCTTTCTACATGTAATGTATTTTGTATGTTTTACCTGAAGCCACAGTAAAACTCAGCTTTGATTCCCTTGATTTCTGGTTCAAAACAGAAATCTAACAATTTCCTGGTAAATTAATCTTAACCCTAGCTTGGACTCTAAAGCTCTCTGTAATCTGGCCTTGACCTTCCTCTACTACTCTACATACCACCTATGGCTTTACATAAACACTGTGCTTGAGTCATACTGGCCTGCATGTTTTTATATTGAACACATAAATCTATTTCCCATCTATCTCCTCTCATTTTGGTCTTGAATATCTAAAAGAAGATATACATGCTGTAAGCATCTGTAACAATGCATGTTTGCAGCATTTCCTTGTTTAACTGTTTTCTAATTTTAGTTTAGTTGTTAAACTAGTATACATTAATAATTTCCAAGGGCCTAAAAGACAAGAACAGTATTTTATACTTCTGTATATATCCCATGATATATCCTATAAATGGAGTATATATTAATTTAACATTAATTGATTAAAACATAAAACTGGAGAGTATTATGCTAAATGAAATAAACCAGGTGGTGAAAAATGAATACCATATGATCTCAGCTATAGGTGGAACCTAATCAACAAACAAGTGAGCAAAATAAAACCAGAGACATGGAAATAAAGAAGAAACTGACAGTGACCAGAGAGAAGGGGAAGGGGGATAATGGGGAAAAGAATGGGAAGGGTTAAGTCAAGGAACACGTATAAAGGACCTATGGACAAAGACAATGGGACACTTTTTAATCCTGGAAGTGTTTAAAAAGTGGAAGGTGGGAGTGGGTAGGGTAGGGGAGGTTAATGTGGGGGATTGGGACAACTATAATTGAACAACAATAAAAAAAATTAAAAAACATAAAATTTAATAACCAACATGGATGGAACCAGAGAGTATTATACTAAGTGAAATAAGCCAGGCAGCAATAAACAAATACCATATGATCTCACTTGTAATAGGAACCTAATGAATAAAGCAAACAAATGAGCAAACTAGAACCAGAGGCATGGAAACATGGAACAGACAGACAGTTACCAGAGGGGTGATGCAGAGGGATAAGAGAGGAAAGAGGGGGAAGGGTCTAGTTAAAGAATAAGTAGAGATGACCCATGGACATGGACAACAGGATGAGGGTTGACTGTGGGGGGTGAGTGGGGCAAGGAATAGCAACAGGGGAAAATTGGGACAAATTGAATAGAATAACAATGAAAAAAAAAAACCTAATAAACCCCCAAGAAGAGTCAGTCATAAATTCTCTAACAAGCCTAAATATGAAGTTTCCTCACTTTTCCCCCAGGATAACTGGGATTTATGTTTTTCTGTATCCAAATTTGCTTTACCTTCTCTTCCAGTACCAACTATTGAAAGTGGTTTTGGACATATGTGAATTAATGTGTTTGCCTACTTATCTTGATTTTTAAAGGTTGACACAGATACATTTGTATAATGCTGCTATCCTTTGTTATTTCAACATTTGAGAACTAATTAATATTTGAAAATCTTAACATTATTATAACTGCAGTAAGTGTAACAACTTAACATAGGTAATCATTTGCTTTTGGAAATTTAATATTTAGTATGATCATTATTAATTTTTGAGAGGGCATGTAGCAAAAGTCATTTAGAAATTAAGGAGAGATGAATTCTGATAATAAATTTCCCTTTACCCTGTAAGATATTGTTGCCAAGTTAGTAGACCTTTCCTTGTTATTCTTCTTTCTTAAGACAAAGGAAAATTATAATTCACTTACTACATAATTTATTTTAAAAAGAAAAAATAAGACAAAATATTTATTGTGTTTTATGTACTATGGTGTATTGCAAATAAAGTTTTTCGAGTAGTAAGTAGAAAGAAATGATGATTTATATCATTTGGATTTATTTTTGAATATTGAACAAAACCTAAATTTTAGACATCAAATATCACTTTAAATCCATATCTCACACCCCTTACTTGTTTTTTGAAGATAAAAGAAGCCCCTAACACATGCAGTTGTGTTTATTAAATGAGTTAATGCTATCAGGTGTTTAGTTAGTATAATGGATAGTTGTCTAATAAATAATAAATAATATCAATTATTATCATATTATAAAACTTATTTTTCATGAAGGCCCTGTAAATCTGGAAGAAATTATATAAAAATATTAATGGTAGTTGAGTTAGAGATTATGGGTAATAGTTTTCTAATTTCAAGATGTTATTACTTATCTAATTAATTCATACCTTCATTTAGTAACCATTCTGTTGAATGCCTGCTATATGTCAGATGCTTTGTTAAGGTGTGCTCATACAAATATGGGTAAGACCAACATGACCCCTTCCCTAGTAAAACTTGGTTTACATTTTGTGGATACTCATCAGAAAAACTTTAAATTAAAGTTCCAAATATTGTTCTCTGTGTTTTCTAACTAATAGGTTCTTCTACATCTTATTTTGTTGTGGTAAGAATTTTAGCATGAGATCTCGTATCTTAATAAATTTTATAGCTGTACAATACCTTATTGTTGAGTATAGGTTGTTAATCAATGGATGTGCAGTTTCAGTTAAGCAAGAGTAAGGTCTAACAAACAGAGCCTAACAGAAGTACTTACTTCTTCAAGGAGGATGTACAGAGGGTCCAGAGATACATAAAAAGATGCTCAGTATCACTAGCCATCAGAGAGATGCAAATTAAAACCACAATGAGTTACCACATTACACCAGCCAGAATGGCAACCATAAACAAAGCAACAAACAGCAAGTGTTGGAGAGGCTGTGGAGAAAAAGGAATCCTAGTGTACTGTTGGTGGGATTACAGACTGCTACAACCACTATGGAAAACACTATGAAATTTCCTTAGAAAACTGAAAATGGATCTGCCTTTTGACCCAGCAATTCCACTAGGATTATATCCCAAGAACCCTGAAACACTAATCAGAAAGAACCTATGCACCTCAATGTTCACAGCAGCACAATTTACAATAGCCAAGTGCTGGAATCAACCTAGGTGCTCTTCAGTAAATGAATGGATCAAAAAAACTATGCTATATCTACGCAATGGAATTCTATGCAGCAGAAAGAAAGAAGGGGCTCCTACACTTTGCAACAACAGCATGGATGGAACTGGAAACCATTATGCTAAGTGAAATAAGCCAGGTGGTGAAAGACATACACCCTATGATCTTACCTTTAACAGGAACTTAAACAACAAAACAAACAAACAAGCAAAATATAACCAAAGACACTGAAATAGAGAACAGGCTGACAGAGACCAGAGGGGAGAGGGAGAGGGGAGGGCATTTCAGGGGAAAAGGGGAAGGATTTACAGGAGTAAGTATAAAGGGCATATGGACAAAAACTAGGTGGGGTGGAAATGGAAGGGAGGTGGGGAGGGCTGGGAGGTGGGCTGGGATGGGAGTAAAAGACAGAAAACAGTACTTGAACAACAATTAAATAAAAAAATGCTAAAAAAAGAGCTATGGTACATTTACACAATG